>CM022298.1:32128137-32410501 GCA_011799875.1 Thinopyrum elongatum
ATTTTCGTTACCGACTCGTAGCGCAGCGGAAGTAGAGTCGATGACGATCGGTGGTGCAGATCCCCGCAGCTAGGATTTACAACCTCCCAACCGCGAGGATGTATACCCTCGTCTTCCCTTCGGACAGCCCTCCGGGAGGCGGTCGAACAGTCCCCCGGACGGTGTCGCGGACAGCCCTTCGGGAGGACCTTCGAAACTCGAACGGTCACTCGGACAGCCCTTCGGGAGGACTCACAGAACTCGGACCGTCACTTGGACAGCCCTTCGGGAGGCACTCACGAACAGCCCCTCGGGCACTAAGATCGAAACTATGACCTCTCTACAGAGTTGCACACATACGGTGTCAGCTATCCGGCAGGGCTTCGCCGTCCAGAACTAGTTCCTGCCGGAACCCAGACAGCCTTTCGGCTCTACGAAACTCTTTTCGTGGGAGGGAGAGAGAAGCCAGATAACATCTTGGCATGTGTATGAGATCAAGGGATGAGTCTTTAGGCAGCCCCCTCCACCCCTATTTATAGGCCAAGCCCAAGGGTGGCTTCTCCAAGAAGCCAAGGGGAAAAATACCAAAGGACCCTCAAGGTGGCTTCTCCAAGAAGCCACCCAAAAAGCACTTTCACTATTCACGACGACATTTTTCAGCGTCCGTTCAAACTGAAAATATTTATGTGGGCTTAGAACATTTCCAGTACCCACTAAAATAATTTTCAACGCGTTCTGGAACAATTCCAGTTTAGTGATTTCATCTGCGAAAAGCATCTGAAGCGGTTCCGGCAGCCCCGAAACATTTCCGGTTTTTCTTCTAGAAAATTCCCAGAAGTTTCCAGAATGATTCTGGCATCCTCCAAGAATTATCAGGCATGTGCCGAAACCATTTTGACTTAATGGTATCCCCTGAAACAACTTTTTAGTTTCACCGGAACTCATCCGGTGACCTCTCTCTGCGGAACTTTTCCGCTGTCCGAAACTTTTCGGTGTCCGAAACTTTTTCGGTGATTTTCTCTCAGACTCCCTGTCTAGTATTCAGCAGATAGATGACCCTTAAGCGTGTGACCCTATAGGTTCGGTGAAGTATAGACATGACCTGGAACCCCTTCCGATCAATGATCAACATCGGAGCCGTGGACACCCATATTGACCCCTATACCCACACGAATGAATATTCGAGTGAACCTCCAGTTGCCGTGTGCTATTCCTGTTGCTTCGCGATATGTTACAAATACCCGAGGTGAGACATGTTGGCATTCCCGTGGATCAACAACTTGTCCACTATGCTAGTTACCTCGTTATCGGTATTGTTCTCTTTTCTCGTTACCGTGTTCCGGCATCCCCGTGATCAAATCACAAAGTGTCTGGCCAGACGATGATGGATACCGTAACACCGAGAGGGCCCAGAGATATCTCTCCATCGCCGGAGGAGCAAATCCCAATCTTGAGCTATCAAGTTACTTGACATACTTTCCCATGAACCCGTAAGCCGCCGTAATAGCCACCCATTTACGGATGACGTTTAACAAACCCCAAAGTTCATGAAGCAAGCATGAAGAAACTCGATACTCTCATGGTCTGAGGAATCATGCAAACGTTAACCATCTCTGTGCTATTAACCATTAACTTGTGACAAATGTATCTCATAGCATAACATCAATCGGGTCGATTCAACACAAATGTTCTGCTAACATTGTGCCCTCAAAATTGCTGGCATAGTCATGCCCATGATCAGGAAAACAGGATCATTATGCAATACTTGAGCCAGTCATAGAGGCTTGACTAGGAATACATTTTATCGTTTATTATTCCACACGTGCATATGAGTCTTCCTCCGAGCCTCGTTTTATTTGCAGACTCGAGAACCATAGCAGTTATAGCATGGAACATAAACCTAATTATGAACAGGGAGATAATCAATAACATTTATTATTGCCTCTAGGGCATATCTCCTACAGACTCCCACTTGCACTAGAGTCAATAATCTAGTTAATGCTAATGCACTTCACACCTGTGGCACACCGGTGTAAATATGCTTCGCTTGTGGTATAGCCTGATGTCCAACGGATCTGACGACTTCAGCTCCGTGTGTATCTTTGCATATCCTTGCGTTTTCACGCTTTCACAAAATTCATATTTTGTGTGGACTTGGCTTTGTATGTATGCGAATCACAGGTCGAACCTGGATTCCTCAGACTGAGTTATGGAGCAACTACATGCAGTAGTGTCCCATTGACAAAAGCCATCTTGGAACCATACTAAGTTCATGAATGAACTATATGATTCAACATCTTCTTTGTCGCTTTTAAAAGCGGCAACATACTTCGCCTCTGTTATAGAATTCGCCACAGTAACTTGTTTGGAACAATTTCCAACTACCGTGCCACCATATTGTGTATTGCACAAAACCCTTAACTTAAATCGAAAATCGCTTGGAGCATGGATGAAGACTGTATCGATGTAACCTTTTACAACGAACTCTTCACGATCTCCGCTTGCGAGAAAACTTGTCATCAGTGCTACTATAGTACTCAATGACCCTTTTTCACGGTTGTCCCTTGATCAATACTTTTGATCACTTTGGTATCTATACTCGCAACAACTTTGGGAGTATTGGACATATCTAGTTGTTTTTACATACCATGGAATACATGATTAATCCAAACACAAGAGTGTGTGGAATCTCCATCATGTATTTTGCTCATCAGTGTTTTGGGACACCGAGTCTTGCAAAAACTCTTTCCATGTGACTTCGGCAAGAATCACTCCTTGACGTTTTTAATGCTAAAAGGTTTTAGCATCTTGTCAATATGTATCTTTGCTCAGCCCCATTAGGTAAATCTATCTCCATAGATCATCATGCCTAATATAAAGGCTATTTAGCCCAAGCACTTCATCGAAAAACTATTTTCAAATGAAGTCCTAATTCATGTCAAGAAATTTATTTCCAATTAACAATGTGTCAAGCACACAACGTTTTTTAGAAATTTTATTATGCTCCCACTTACTTTCTTGAATCATAAGCATCTTCGTTACCCATTGATGAAGTCAAAACCCTTTTAACCATATCATCAAAACACGAAGATTCCAACTCCATTTTGCTCTCTTCTGTTCATTGCTGGAACTCTGAAGTTTGCATACTTACTAGCATCCTCTGGACTGACAAAATACCTTGGACTATAACACATGCAAGTCCTTGGTGTTATTTCCATCAGATGGAAATCCTTTCGTCATCCTTGTTTCATATCTCATGATTGAAATATGTATTAATTGCTAGTTCAACCCGAACCGACTTTAAGCATCGCTACGGTGAAGCAACCTCATCGTAGTCAACTCCTTGAACTTGTATATTGCAACAAGTCGAGCTTTATGGATAAAACATTTTTATTTGTATCAGTTATAGTTCCATAAATATTCGTCAGACTCTAAGTCTTCCGAAAGGTGTATCAAGGTTTTAATCTTGAATCACTTATATGGAAACTATCTCGGATTGTATTGGCATTTAGCCAATTCCGGAGTCAGGGCCCATCAACGCTTCCTTGTGTATCGTAGGTATACTGTTGTCTAACAACAATATCTCGTTGCGCACCTGATAGGTTAGCACGAGCCTTGCCTACGTGGTTCAGCTGCAAGTTCGACTGAAGTCCATACATTTTATTGTAGAGACTTCCGTATCAGTCGCAGTAGGAAACTCCGGAATTACTTCCAAGGTCTCTTTCCTTTGACCTGATGACGAAGATACTGTTTACCTCGTCGAGTTGCACTATTCTCCCACTCACCTTTTTGAAAGAACCATTTTCTTCAAAAAGCATACCGTTCTTTGTGGCAAACCTATTTGCCTCGGTATAGTGAGGGAGGAATACCCAATTGCTTGGGATAACCTACAAGGTAGCACTTGTCTGATTTGGAATAGGTTTGTAACCTTTTACACAAGCCCCATATTCCAAATGTTTAAGAAAAGATATAACATGGTTGGGCGTACCATACCATGGCGTCATTTCAACAGACCTGATGGAGCTCTTTTCAGTGTAAAAGCCGTAGTCTCTAAAGCATCACTCTTTTAAAAGGGATAATGGCAAATTTATTTATGTCATCTTTGATCTTACCATGTCATAAATGGTTCGATTACATCTTCACGGACTTTCCACTCACAGTGGTGTTCCGGGAGGTGTAAGTTATGAAACTCTTTTCACAACTCATCAGACATTCGCTAAACTTGTAACTCAAATATTTCTTTCTGCAATCGAATTGTAGAAACATAATTTTCTTGTTACAATAACTTCTACTTCATTTTGAAAACCTTTCAAATGATTTCAAAAGATCCAGACTTACGTCTCATCAAGTAAATATCCATATATCTACTTGAGTCATTTCTGAAGATAGATAAATCCACTACTTGCAACAACATTGATTGGACTACATACATCAAAATGTATGATCACCAATAAGTTCTTTGCTCGTTCCTTATGGCCTGTGAACGGTATTTCAGTCACTTCACTTTTCGGAGGAAAGTTGCAAGTGTCAGATGATTCAAAATCAAACGACTTCAAAATCCATCATAATGGAATTTTCCATGCGGGTTTCTCCAATGTGACCAAATGCAGTGCCACACTTGTGTGGTATTCTTTTAGTCTTGTGACATTTAGGGTCAGTGTTATGGATGTATCATATTACCATCAATATTCATAACATACGTCCCATCGAGGATGGAAGTATGGCCCTCATGTTATTCATAATACTGAACAACAATTGTTCTTCTATGAACAATTCTTTTGCAACAAACATTGTGCAAAGGGCTAGAGTGTATGAAACTCTAAAATGAATTATGAAAGTAAACCCAGAGGTAATGTATTATTATCAATATTCATAGCATACATCTCATTCATAATGAAAGTATGGCCCTTATGTTATTCATAACATCGAACATCAAAAGTTCTCTTATGAACAACCTTCTTGCAAGATACCTTATGCAATGGGCTAGAGTTTGTGAAACTTTAAATGAATTATGAAAATGAATACAGACGGTAATACACCGATGGAAGGTATAGTAACATTTACTATGTTCCCTGTGTATACCTAAACCTCATTTCTGGCTAGTCTTTTAGGCCATAGTAGTTCTTACATCGAATTGCAACAGAATGCAATCGAGCGGGTATCTTTGTGATTGTCTCACAATACCCAAGAATTAGTGATTAACATGCTTTAACCATAATTCCCAAGAACTATATCTTTTACCAGCCTTCTATACATCAAAAACTTGTATGACATTCATACATGAGCTGGATATTCCAGTCTTCTTTCTTTTTGCCTTTATACTTCTAACAGTTTAACTTTCAATATTTCTCCTACTCTCAGAAGAAGCACTCAACTTAATAGTGGCGTTAGCCCCGGACTTCCTAGGTGTGTAAGTCACACTAACACCCTTCGGACACTTCCTTTCTCTTTAAGTTGTTGTTTTATTCACCTTTCATCATATGACAGGCGTTCTACTGGATCCCTCTCTTATCAATCTAATGCATAGTAAACTCTTTTACTAATAGTTTGCAAACAAACATTGCTTTGGATATCTCATATCTTTTAGCCTTTGTCTGTCTCTGAAAATGATTTTCAGATTTCCATGAATATCACATAACTATCCAAACTTTCGAAGTTTGGGTCTCATGGAAGTAAACATATTGCACTTGACTGAAACGGAATTCTAGCTTTTGGATCGAAGGATGAGAGTCACATGATCCATAGCATAAGCGAGAGAATACCAAAGTATGCGATAGGACAAAGTCCTTCTCGGCACTCTTGAGGACAATCCTCACATTACGTTACCAACTGTAAAGTTTTAACCAGATATTTAACAGCTATTCAATTTTAACAGGGAAGGTGGAAATGCGAGCCATTATTCTACAACTATTATGCAAAATACACTTAGACAGTGTTCAAAATTAATTGCACTGAGAATTTAAACAAGTTAATTCATCAGTGCGCTCCCACTCAAATCAATATCTCTCATAATTGATTGTGAGTGATTCAAGATCCGCATTTCAATTCAACGCCATTGACGGGTTCATCACTGATGACGTGAATTTCAATCGGTAGGCCAACTTGCCAATCACATCTCTATGTGACTCTTGTCCATCTTTCGATGCATGTGTTCCGAGCTCAGGACTGTCCTGCCTGAACGTCAAGACAACCAAGTGATCACGCAGTGAGGTCTGACCTTCACCCGCCTTACACCTCTCTAATCGTTCGTGCTCATGTGTACATGGCGCACCCCGAAAAGATACGTGTTGTAGACGGTGCTACACTTGGGAGAACACTAACTACTTGATATTTTGTGAGAGATCACCCTAATAAAAGCGACTACCGCGCAATCAAGAAGGGTGCATCATAAGGGATAAACATCTCAGGCAATTCATAATTAGCATGATATGGTATAGCCCTTTCTGACGGAGAAGTCTTGTATTTCTTCATCTCCGGCATTCGCGTCGGTGTTCACCTTCACGAAGATTGCCACCACCTTGTCGATGCAGCAGATAATATTGCTATCTCTATAGCTAATAAAATAATGCATTACACAAGGTTGACACACAGGTCATTTAAAGTGCAATCATATGGCTCCAGCCATCATGCCGAATCATGACACGCAGGTCATGTTAATCAATTTACATCATATAGTCATCTCATACATAATCAAATTATTATGAGCACTGCTATACCACATCACATGCACATGCAAACCCTCCTGCAAAACCAAGTTAGACGCCTCTAATTGGTTCATGCAAAAACTTGTTATACGTGGCTTCTAAGGTTTCGAAACAAACCGAAGCTACCAACGTCCATCATCAAGTATGATAATCCAAGTCGCTAGATTAACTTTCCAGGGTGTATGAAAACCGAGATAATAAAATCTCGAGCCCCATACTAAACTTCGTCATACGCATGACCCCCGTGCAGATCATATCTGCATTGCCCTTTCGTTTGCGAAATTTCATCTTTCTTTTTAACTACGGTGGAATTCAATGAACTGTTAGCACTTCGTTGATCAATCAGGATCGCGGATTGCCAGAACCTTGAAACTCCACCATACTGTTATCAAGATCAGAAATATGCAAATTCCGGGGAAGCAACAAGAACATCAGGTAACAGATTTCATCTGCTACCCGCACAAATAATTTTCAGTAATAGAACTCATCTACTACCTAATTATATTGTGCAACACCCATACATCTCTATGTATTCTAGATCGCAACCTGCATCTACGCATAGCACGGCTCATGATGCCACTGTAGGGTAACGCAGTAGAAAACAAAAAATTTCCGACCTACGCACCAGCCCAGGACCACTATGGAGACTGCATACAGGGTTTGATCATTTTCGTTACCGACTCGTAGCGCAGCGGAAGTAGAGTCGATGACGATCGGTGGTGCAGATCCCCGCAGCTAGGATTTACAACCTCCCAACCGCGAGGATGTATACCCTCGTCTTCCCTTCGGACAGCCCTCCGGGAGGCGGTCGAACAGTCCCCCGGACGGTGTCGCGGACAGCCCTTCGGGAGGACCTTCGAAACTCGAACGGTCACTCGGACAGCCCTTCGGGAGGACTCACAGAACTCGGACCGTCACTTGGACAGCCCTTCGGGAGGCACTCACGAACAGCCCCTCGGGCACTAAGATCGAAACTATGACCTCTCTACAGAGTTGCACACATACGGTGTCAGCTATCCGGCAGGGCTTCGCCGTCCAGAACTAGTTCCTGCCGGAACCCAGACAGCCTTTCGGCTCTACGAAACTCTTTTCGTGGGAGGGAGAGAGAAGCCAGATAACATCTTGGCATGTGTATGAGATCAAGGGATGAGTCTTTAGGCAGCCCCCTCCACCCCTATTTATAGGCCAAGCCCAAGGGTGGCTTCTCCAAGAAGCCAAGGGGAAAAATACCAAAGGACCCTCAAGGTGGCTTCTCCAAGAAGCCACCCAAAAAGCACTTTCACTATTCACGACGACATTTTTCAGCGTCCGTTCAAACTGAAAATATTTATGTGGGCTTAGAACATTTCCAGTACCCACTAAAATAATTTTCAACGCGTTCTGGAACAATTCCAGTTTAGTGATTTCATCTGTGAAAAGCATCTGAAGCGGTTCCGGCAGCCCCGGAACATTTCCGGTTTTTCTTCCAGAAAATTCCCAGAAGTTTCCAGAATGATTCTGGCATCCTCCAAGAATTATCAGGCATGTGCCGAAACCATTTTGACTTAATGGTATCCCCTGAAACAACTTTTCAGTTTCACCGGAACTCATCCGGTGACCTCTCTCTGCGGAACTTTTCCGCTGTCCGAAACTTTTCGGTGTCCGAAACTTTTTCGGTGATTTTCTCTCAGACTCCCTGTCTAGTATTCAGCAGATAGATGACCCTTAAGCGTGTGACCCTATAGGTTCGGTGAAGTATAGACATGACCTGGAACCCCTTCCGATCAATGATCAACATCGGAGCCGTGGACACCCATATTGACCCCTATACCCACACGAATGAATATTCGAGTGAACCTCCAGTTGCCGTGTGCTATTCCTGTTGCTTCACGATATGTTACAAATACCCAAGGTTAGACATGTTTGTAGGAGATATGCCCTAGAGGCAATAATAAATGTTATTGATTATCTCCCTGTTCATAATTAGGTTTATGTTCCATGCTATAACTGCTATGGTTCTCGAGTCTGCAAATAAAACGAGGCTCGGAGGAAGACTCATATGCACGTGTGGAATAATAAACGATAAAATGTATTCCTAGTCAAGCCTCTATGACTGGCTCAAGTATTGCATGATGATCCTGTTTTCCTGATCATGGGCATGACTATGCCAGCAATTTTGAGGGCACAATGTTAGCAGAACATTTGTGTTGAATCGACCCGATTGATGTTATGCTATGAGATTCTTTCGTCACAAGTTAATGGTTAATAACACAGAGATGGTTAATGTTTGCATGATTCCTTAGACCATGAGAGTATCGAGTTTCTTCATGCTTGCTTCATGAACTTTGGGGTTTGTTAAACGTCATCCGTAAATGGGTGGCTATTACGGCGGCTTACGAGTTCATGGAAAAGTGTGTCAAGTAACTTGATAGCTCAAGATTGGGATTTGCTCCTCCGGCGATGGAGAGATATCTCTAGGCCCTCTCGGTGTTACGGTATCCATCATCGTCTGGCCAGACACTTTGTGATTTGATCACGGGGATGCCGGAACATGGTAACGAGAAAAGAGAACAATACCGGTAACGAGGTAACTAGCATAGTGGACAAGTGTTGATCCACGGGAATGCCAACATGTCTCACCTCGGGTATTTGTAACATATCACGAAGCAACAGGAATAGCACACGGCAACTGGAGGTTCACTCGAATATTCATTCGTGTGGGTATAGGGGTCAATATGGGTGTCCACGGCTCCGATGTTGATCATTGATCGGAAGGGGTTCCGTGTCATGTCTATACTTCACCGAACCTATAGGGTCACACGCTTAAGGGTCATCTATCTGCTGAATACTAGACAGGGAGTCTGAGAGAAAATCACCGAAAAAGTTTCAGACACCGAAAAGTTTCGGACAGCGGAAAAGTTCCGCAGAGAGAGGTCACCGGATGAGTTCCGGTGAAACTGAAAAGTTGTTTCAGGGGATACCATTAAGTCAAAATGGTTTCGGCACATGCCTGATAATTCTTGGAGGATGCCAGAATCATTCTGGAAACTTCTGGGAATTTTCTGGAAGAAAAACCGGAAATGTTCCGGGGCTGCCGGAACCGCTTCAGATGCTTTTCACAGATGAAATCACTAAACTGGAATTGTTCCAGAACGCGTTGAAAATTATTTTAGTGGGTACTGGAAATGTTCTAAGCCCACATAAATATTTTCAGTTTGAACGGACGCTGAAAAATGTCGTCGTGAATAGTGAAAGTGCTTTTTGGGTGGCTTCTTGGAGAAGCCACCTTGAGGGTCCTTTGGTATTTTTCCCCTTGGCTTCTTGGAGAAGCCACCCTTGGGCTTGGCCTATAAATAGGGGTGGAGGGGGCTGCCTAAAGACTCATCCCTTGATCTCATACACATGCCAAGATGTTATCTGGCTTCTCTCTCCCTCCCACGAAAAGAGTTTCGTAGAGCCGAAAGGCTGTCTGGGTTCCGGCAGGAACTAGTTCTGGACGGCGAAGCCCTGCCGGATAGCTGACACCGTATGTGTGCAACTCTGTAGAGAGGTCATAGTTTCGATCTTAGTGCCCGAGGGGCTGTTCGTGAGTGCCTCCCGAAGGGCTGTCCAAGTGACGGTCCGAGTTCTGTGAGTCCTCCCGAAGGGCTGTCCGAGTGACCGTTCGAGTTTCGAAGGTCCTCCCGAAGGGCTGTCCGCGACACCGTCCGGGGGACTGTTCGACCGCCTCCCGGAGGGCTGTCCGAAGGGAAGACGAGGGTATACATCCTCGCGGTTGGGAGGTTGTAAATCCTAGCTGCGGGGATCTGCACCACCGATCGTCATCGACTCTACTTCCGCTGCGCTACGAGTCGGTAACGAAAATGATCAAACCCTGTATGCAGTCTCCATAGTGGTCCTGGGCTGGTGCGTAGGTCGGAAAATTTTTGTTTTCTACTGCGTTACCCTACAACGGTGACCTGGCTTGCCACACTTGAAGCATAGTCCGCTGTCAGGACGAGGTGCTGGAGCTCGAGGTGCTGGAGTTGGCAGAGGCTGTCTCGGTGGTGGAGGTGGCAGGCGTGGTGCAGCATAAGAGGGCCTGTTTGCAGGAGCTGCTGAACGGAACATGCCTTGGGGAAACCAGATGCGTCGCTTCTGGGAAGACGAGCCCGAAGATGAGCCCGACTCACGGGTGCGTCTGGACGCTTCCTTGTGCTTCTTAAGTCCAGTTTCAACCATGATGGCCTTATTCACCAAGGTGGCGAAATCAGGGTATTCTTGAACAAGAAGGGCTAACTGAATGTCATGGTGCAGTCCTTCACGAAACTTCTCCTGTCTGCGTTCATCAGTAGGAATGTCCTCTTCAGCGTAACGAGATAAGTCTAGAAACTCGCGCTGATAGACTTCCACAGTCTTGTTTCCTTGGACAAGGCTACGGAACTCAGCCTTCTTCCTAGCTATGACAGCTAGAGGAATGTAGCGGGCACGGAAAGCAATCTTGAACTCTGCCCAAGTGACGACAATACCAGGCGGCAGAGTCTGTCGGTGAGTGGCCCACCATTGGGCTGCGGGACCCTTAAGAAGATATGTCGCAAAAGTGACATAGTTAATTTCGGCGACACCAGCAGACTCCATCTCATGAGAGATATCACGCAGCCAGTCATCTGCATCCAGTGGGTTGACTGTGTTGCGGAAAAACGATGGACTGAGCCTCATGAACTCTGGCAAGGTAATGGATGGTTGTTGCTGATTAGCTTCAGGACGAGGGAATTGCTGCATAATCCCCGTCATAAACTGGCGGTTGAGTTCAAACTGTTGCATCATCGCTGCCATGTAATCAGGTGGTGGTGGCGGTGGCGGGTTGTTGTCAGCCATCCTGCTATTCCAACAGGGGTATTTCAGCGATAGCTTATGCAAGTGTTTAACAATAAACATGAGGTAACTCGACATTATTGAAAGAGTGCAATAGATGCTTAAAGTAGTCATTAAGACATACAGATCCATACACAGTCGGTTAAAATCGGGCAGCATAACGGCGCAAATTGAAAAACTAGAGACACACTAGGCGGCACGCAGGCACGCGGTAAGGAAGTACACAACGTGACATAGCAAAGGCTACATCAGCGTCGGAGAAAACCACGGAAACGGGGTAACTGCAAGTGCGGACGACGAATGTTCGTCGCGGCAGGATCCTGTGCTCCATGTGCACTCTGATGCAGAACCCGGTCTCGAACTGTAAGAAGAGGTCCACGTGCAGGCGTGTGACCTCCCACTGCAGGCCAATCAATACCTGGCGGCATCTCGGTCCTGCGTGGGTATAGAATATCCTCCGGATGTATCCCTGCACGAACAGCTGGTAGCAACTGTGTCATTGCCTCGTAGTAGCGTGCTCGAGTAGCGAACAACTCGACGGCCAGAGCCCGAACAGTGCGATCCAGAGCCTGAGTGCACTGAATCAGAACCTGCGGGTCGTAGCGTCGAGACTCGTACGGGGCACAGATAGCTGTGTAAAATCCAGTAGCATCTCCAACAGGTGCATACGGAATGTACCAAAACACAGTATCATCCAAGTTAGCATTGTGCTCTCCTCGGAGACGTGCGACAGCAGAGTAGGCGGCATCATGTACTGCCATCTCAATCGTCACGCCTAATCCATGAAAAAGGTGTAGCTCAGTGTCTGAGTTGTTCTGCTGATCAAAAATCCGAACTTCAGCATAGTACTGTTCCTGGTTGAACTCACGGTAAACCTCATAGACCATGTACTCGGGATACCAGCGGTAACCCAGTCTACTCAGGAGGGCGATCAGAACAGCTGGAAATCCAGGGGCATCACGAGCCCAAGTGCGAAGCACAAGCTGGGTCGTAGGCCGCGGTGGAAATAGTCGATCCATCTGAAACAGAAAGGTTCAGGGTTGTCATAAGACAATGAGAAATATATAACCGATCTCGGAAGGAAAGGTTAAACAAAACAATGGAAAGGAAAATGATTATCAGAGTAATCAGATCAACGTCAGGGAAATCGCACTGAATCCAGCTCTCCGGGTGGATAGAATTAACGAGAACCTAAATGTCGGTGTTAGTAAATTTTATTAAACCCGAATAGATGAGAGATTAGAATCCCAGAGTAAAGACGAGGAATAAAAGATCCTAATACCACCCAGTTGGTGACGTGGGCCCGTAAGCTACACAGCCAAGTTAGTAAAATAGTTTTTGACCACTAGACTCAACTTCGGCCAAAGAGTTGGAAAGGGGGACTCCTAGAGGCAGTCGGCTCTGATACCAACCTGTGACGACCCCGGCTTAATCGTGCACTAATCATACACGCAAATGCGCACGATCAAGCCTAAGGACTCACTTGAAGATATCACAACACAACTCTAAAACATAAAATAAAGTCATACAAGCTTAATATTACAAGCCAGGGCCTCGAGGGCTCGAATACATAGCTCGATGGCATACAAGCGTCAGCGGAAGCATTAGATATCTGGGTACAGATATATTACATAGAGAGAATTAGGCCTTCACAGAGGCGGGGTAAAATAAAATACTACGATCGAAAGGCGTAGGCCTCCTGCCCTGGACCCTCCGATCCTACTCCTGGTCGTCGAACGGCTCCTCGTAGTAGTAGTACTCGCCAGGCGGGTAGTAGTACTGGTCGTCGGCTGGGGCTTCTGGCTCAGGGGCTCCGTCGTCTGGTGACATCAAATGGAAAATGGGGGAAAAAGAAAATAAAGCAAACGTGAGTACTCATCCGAAGTACTCAGCAAGCAAGGATCTACACTACATATGCATCATTGTCAAAGGAATGGCTGAATATGTGGACTGGGCTGCAGAAATGCCAGAATAGAGGGGGAAAGCCTAGTCCTATCGAAGACTAGCATCTTCAACAATCTTCAGCAGTCTTTCAGCATTAGGAGAGAGCAGATTACATAAGTAAAGTAGTAGTAGTAGTATCATCAACCTCGACCTGAGATCCTTTCTCGACTCCCTGCGAGAAAGCAATCCTAGAGCCGTACTATCCAATTCTCATCACATGTTCTAGTTGTACCGATCGGGATACAACTCCGAGTGTCCGTTACCGTAGGACAGGCTATCGATAGAAGTTTCTTCCCTGCAGGGGTGCACCAACTTACCCACCACGCTCGCTTAACTCCGGCCGGACACACTTTTCTGGGTCATGCCCGGCCTCGGCTAAGCAACACGCCGCAACCCGACCAAATACCTAACAGAGAGGTCAGCACGCCGGACTAACCTATGCCCCCAGGGGTCTTGGGCCATCGCCCCGGGAACTCCTGCACGTTACGTGCACTGCCGGTGAGCAGACCTAGCAACCCCTTATACAAGCGCGGTTGCGTTCCCAGTCCAACCCAGCGTGTGCCGCATCAGTCGCTGACGTCCATTAAGCTCCGGCTGAAGTATACGACGCAGAACGCCCATACTATGCCCACGTGATGGTTAGTGCTATCGGGCCAGAGGCCCCTCGGATCAAATATCCAAATCGTAGTGGATTAGGAGCGCGCGGAAACGAGCAGAGACTCACGATCGATGTGACCCCGTCGCCCCGTCTCGAGGACTTGCGGCAAGGGCTAAGAATGCCTGGCCATGCCTCGTAGTTATCTCGCGGGCACCATCCAGGTCAACCCGACTCCACATCACTTCGCAATAAGCTCGCGCGGGTACCCCTCAGGGCCGACCCGTCTTTAGTATCGTGGTTCATAGTCAAGTCATAATATCCAGGGTAACTGTGTGTCTGACACCGAAGGGAACCATGAGGAATCACCCTCGATGGAGTTCCCGCTCGATGTTATCATCAAGGTGAACGAAGGAGGAATCACCCTCGAGGTCCACACTTGAGAGGTTGCGCGACGATGTCGTTATCGGGGGTGGTGTAGGAGGAATCACCCTCGCTTACCACGACCGAGTAACTAACCTACAAGGTTAACATCAGAAGTGCTAACGGGGTATCACCCTCGGCACTCGACGGTAACCCAGCAGTGTCGGCAACTAAGGGGTAGTGATGTGCGGTGCCAGGGTCTGGTCTTCAATCCCGATGATCGGGTCTTCTGATATCCAGCAGGGCAGTCGGGATCAAGTGGAAGTCTCTGTCATGTCTCTACCCACCCTATACTAAGCAGTCTAGGATAACCAGTAAGGTAACAAAGCAGGGTACAATAATCAGGCTATGCAGCAGATATAGGAAAACAGTAGCAGTAGCAGTTCTAATGCAAGCATAAGAGAGAAGAGAATAGGCGATATAGGCATGCTCAAAATGGGGGTGCTTGCCTGTTTGCTCGGGGGCAAGGGCAAGGTCTTCAGTAGTATCGTCGGGGACGTAGTCGTACTCCTGTGCGGCGTCTGCCTCGGGAGCTACGTCAACGTCGGGGTCTACCGAGATAGAAGAGGGGGAAGAAACAGGTAAACATAATGCAAACAAATGCAATACGGTGCGTGTGATGCTATGATGCAGTGCAGGGTTGCCTAATTATGCATCTAAGTCATTTTAGTTATTTTTAGAATTATTCTGGGATTTAATATCCGACGTGTGTGCACTATTCATCTGCCGGATTCGGGTCCGGAGTTACGAGTTCTTCTACGTAGGGGGTTCCGATGGAGAAACAGACGGCACGATCAGACTCGTCTCGTCGTTCTGAGCAATTTTCATGTTTTAACTTTTTCGATCCGAGCTACGGTTTAAAAGTTATTAATTTTTAAAGTTTATTTGAATTTCTGGAATTATTTTATTTATCAGAAAATGAATTATGACGTCAGCATGACGCGCTGCTGACGTCAGCAAGTCAACAGTCGGCTGACTAAGTCAAATATGACATGTGGGTCCAGTGGGACCCACATGTCAGCCTCTGTTTAGGCTAATCAGTGGATTAATTTAATTACCAGGGTTAATTAGGGGGTGGACCCCACATGTCAGTGAGACATTAGGCTAATCTAATTAGTTTCTAATTAATTAAATCTTTATTTAGGTTAATTAGTCGCGGGGGCCCACCTGTCAGTGGCTCTGGGTCGGCCACGTCAGCATAGTTGACTTGGTCAACTAGTCAACGCGGGCCCCTGGGCCCACGGGTCAGTGACCCAGGGCGACCCACGTGGCGGCCACGTCGGCGCCGGCGCCGGAGATCGCTCTGGCGACCATTTTCGCGGCGGAGCACGCCGGCGAGCTGCGGAATCCCTCTGTAGGGCGTCATTTCGCGCGCCGCGACCACCAGACGATCGAGGATCGAGCGCCGCGTCCATCTGGGACGGTCCCAGGCGCGGGGGTGGTCGGAGCTGCGCCGGAGACGAGCTATGGCGGCGGTGGCTCCGGGTGCTCATCGGGGTAGCAGCTAGGGACCACGACAGGGAGCGTGCGTGCGGGCGCTGTGTTCGCCGTGAGCAGCGAAACATGTCTAGATGCTCGGTCGAGCGCGACAACAACTGGGTCGCCGGCGTTAAGCCTCGCGGCGGAGCTCGGTTCGGTCATTGCCGGCGACGGCGCTAGATGCGTCGAAACGGGGAGGAAACAGAGGGCTTTCGCGGCGAGGCTCACCTAGCGGCTCACGAAAGGCCTCTGGGGGGTTTTGTAGCTGCAGAAGGCGTCGGCGGCGTCGGAGAAGACCGGCGTTGGTCGGAGATGCCGTCGAGGAGAACCAGCGCTGCGGCCCTCCTCAGCTCCGCCCAAAGGCACCAGAGGACGCGGTCATTCGTGGCGGAGCTGGCCGACACGGTGGATGGGCGCAGGGTTGCCGGTGGCCGTGGCAACGTCGAGAACGCGGCGGCGACGGCGCTCGGTGACCGGATCTGGGAGGGAGCGAGGGCGGAGCGAGCGAGGGAGAGAGAGAGGAAGTGAGCGAGGGGTCCAGGGGAGATGCGCGGGCCTCGCCCTTATCTCCTCGCGGCTGTCGGTGGCGTTGGTGCCGTCGCCGTGTCGCCGCCCGGCTGGCGCGCGAGCGCGCGACCAGGGCGCGGCCGACACGGTGAGGAGGGAGGAGAAGCTGGGCCAGTTGGGCCGCGACTCGGGGCACTGTGCACTAAGGCCCAGTGCACAGTGTCCCGCTTTTGTTTTTCTGTTTTAGCTTCTCCATTTTCTTTTATCCTTTTCTGTTTCAAAATGTTTAGGCCACTTCTGCTCTTTTGAAAAATGTGAATGTTGGCCCAAATATTGCAATGCAATATTATCTCTCATCAAAAAGTGGTTTGGGCAGATTTGGAGTTCATTTGAATCTGTAATGATTTTAAATGAATTAATATTGCTGTTTTGGGTGCTGTTTCATCTTGTTTGAGTCACTTGCCCAACTCCAAATATCTTGATATTGATTTTAAAAATGTTCCTGAATTATTTGCCATTTAATGAACATTTTCCCAACAGTGTTTGATCAACTTTATAATTCACCTTTGAATTTGAGTTGATTTTCAGATGTGGATTTGAATTGGATTATTAACCCATATGACATGGCACTGCAAATGATCATGACTTGGCAGTTTTAACAGAGTGTCACAGAGCTTATTACAAGGGGGTGTTACACGGCGCGACCCAAGGGAGCCACCCCCACAATCTCGGCGACGTCGCCCTCATCCGTTGACAGTACCTGCGTCCGGCGAGGCACGACCCACTGCGCGAGATGCGCTCCGGCGACCCCGACTACTAATACGCGTCCGCCCTTCTGCTGACCAGTAGATGTTCAGGTGGAGGCCTCTCCTGTGGGCGCTCTGGCAGTCGGCAGATGTCCCTCCGAAAAAGATTTGCTGACAACCCAATGCGTGGAGTTTTCTGTGTTTCCTATCCTGGCTATGCAGCCCTTGTGGAGGAGTGCCTTGGAAAGGAGGTGCAATCGGCTGCTGTAACCCCCCCTACGCATCCATCCATTTGAGGTAAGCTGTAGGACAAATAGGGCCACGAATTGATCTGATGTTCAGTGTTGTAGATACAACATACAAACAGAGTCCAGTGAGATATGTTTCTTCAACGGTATGGCTGTAGGACAAATAGGCCACAAATTGATCTGATGTTTAGTGTTGCAGATACAACAAATAAACAGAGCCCAGTGGGATATGTTTCTTCAAAGGTATGTGCTATAGGCTTCTCTTTCTACGGGGTTTTGTAATGAAAAGAGAGGTCATTTTCCTTGATTTTCTTCAAAGGCGTGGATCTGTTATCAATGTTGATCATGTACTGTCATTTTTGTGCTTCTTAGGAGCTGAGAAGATTAAAGTGTGAAATGTAATATTCAGTTATACGGGAAGATTCAGTATATTCAGGCCTATACATGGGAAGTTTGTTTCTAGAGGACCAAAGAAGATTTACTATCAATACTTATGAACTTCACATTGTCTAGCATTTGATCTTTTGCATGTAATGCCTTGCAGTATGCAGAAGATATAAAGTGGTTCTTGGGATGTTCAAACAAAGTACAAGCGAATGTACGAAGATGACATAAATCATTCCGCTGCTTTCTCGAGCAAGGTAGATGTATTTGAGCATATCATCAGCAGCACAGGTTATACATGCTATAGTATGTACTCAGTTTAAGTTTCAACCCTTTTGTTATATATTTTTTGCAAGTTGCCTCTCATCTCTGTCCACAAGGCCTTGCTGGGTCATTGATCTACATGTCCTCCTCTGAACAAGTATCTATGTTATGAATCTAGACATGATGTTATTTAAGTAAATACTTTTGCAGTCACACATATATAGATATGGCTCCTTTGCGACTCAATTAGTATCATGTTACCCTACTATATTGTAGGGATAAACTTCCTTTTGCAGATCTGAAGTATACATATATTAAAATTGGTTTACCTCTTGATGTCTGCATTACCATTCATTCTTTGCAGATCTTAAGTACGCAAAGTATCTCAAGAAAATTTGTACATTTCCATTCATAGCGTCCCCATTTCAGAATCATTGTTCTTAGTGTACTTACATTCATGAATATTTATGTAAGTCACATGAGATTGCTTATGTAATATCCTGATCGCATAATTCACATTTTTAATCTCTATAATTGTCCTCCAAGTACTATGTCTATAGCAATTTTTTTCATCTTAAGATCATATATCTACTATGCAAACAAACTTATTCGATTTATGTATTATCACGTGCATATGACTAAGAGCTCCCGCAGCAACGCACGGGGTATCATCTAGTTTAGTTAGTTGCTTAGTTACTTTTGAAGGCGGAGCGTCAAATTTAGAAGCTCATTTACTTACCAAACACTCAGTTATGCTTGATCAGGGTCGCCATCTGTGGCTTATTTCTCCTCGTGACCCTTCTTATATTCCCTTAAACATTCACATTGATCAATAAAGTGTTGGCAATTCTAAAATAAATAAATAAATAAACTAGTCGAGGAGTACTCCTTGTGGGCTGCCGCAAGGGTTACTTTTGGTGGGCCAAGAATGCACCACCGCCGCCACGCGCCATCTGTGGCTTATTTCTCCTCGTGACCCTTCTTATATTCCCTTAAACATTCACATTGATCAATAAAGTGTTGGCAATTCTAAAATAAATAAATAAATAAACTAGTCGAGGAGTACTCCTTGTGGGCTGCCGCAAGGGTTACTTTTGGTGGGCCAAGAATGCACCACCGCCGCCACGTGCTGGGAAACGGTTTGGGATTTAAACGCACGGTTTATGAAATAAAACGTTTTGAATAAACGAATGTACGAAAAAAAGAAAAACTCATAGGTTGCGACAAGTGATAGACATGCAACGTGCCACTCGTTGCAACCTAGAGAGGTGGGAGTAACTTTTACAAAGAGTACTCCTCAATTAGTGATTTTGCGAATCTTGACATTGTAAATCGAACGGTGAAGAAATCAGATGAGATAACTAATTCCCATTGAGATGAGAATTAGCAAACCTCTTAATTAAAACTATTTAAGAAAGATTCACAAAATAACTACTCTAAGAATAAAAGCAATACATTATATAAGCGTTTCTACAAAACAGTATGCATGACTTGGATAATATGAAGTTGTGAATACATAATCTTATTTTCACTGTTCTCTAAGAAAGAAATGTTGACATCTAGGCATTGGTCTATATTAGTTGACATATAGGGTCCAACATCGGCCATATTGGTCGTTATTTCAGTCTATATGGGATGATATGTGTAAAAATGATATTTACAAAATAATAGGTTATATCTATGTTGGTAGACCCCCAAACTGATATATCGGTTGCGTCGGCCTCGATTTGGAAGCATGGAGGTAACCATGTCCATCTTTAACAACGAGCGCCTGTATCTGGATGTACAGGGGTACCTACAAACTAAGCGGCAAAAAAAGAAACCCTTATTTCAGCAGCCACCACTTGCAGGTTCAATTGAGCTTCGGAGGCCATTGCCCCTCAGTGCCGTGCAGTGCTCCTCCGCTTCAGGCTGCGAGCAGACAATAACTACTGCCATCCCATTCACGTGTGCCTCTTGCATGATATTAACAGCATTGTCGACGGTCATCCCAGGGATAACCTTCATCAGGACTTGGACAACGTACTCCCGCCTGTTTTCATTGTCATTGTGCAGGACGACGCGGAATGGAGGTGACATCTTCCAGGATTTCCTGCAAGTGAAAAGGATGCTAGAATATCCTGGTGTTCTAAGAATATAACCAATGCAAGTAAATGCGCCAAAAATTTCACCCAAAAAAAGGGCAGATGACTCGAAATTAGTTTATCAGATCTCACAGTTTAACCCGGTAATACTGAAGATCTGTCAGTTTTATTAACCTATTTATTTTATTGCCTCATATTATGTTAGCTCAAGCGTGTGGCTTATTTTCAGATCTTATGGATCACTTTTTTCTGCCATTTTTTGTGATTTATTATAAATAGTAATATATTTTATAATCCCACCAAATAAGATGACAACTGAATGTTAATTATTTCAATTTCACAAAAATAAAGCAAAATCCAACAATCATATGATGTAAGATTGAACACATATTATTTTTGTTCAAGCTATAATGCCTTGCAAAATAAACCACGAGATAATCCTCCTCATGCCTAATGGCCATTGCTGTTTCACGAAAAGTCAAGCTAGGCTCATTGACCTGTCATTTTTCCTTATGTCCTATACCACAAGACATTAAATATGAATATTGCAACCCTGAAATTGAACTATGCAGATTTTTCTTTAAAATGAGGCAATGCTTACATGCCTATATCTGGTACTTAGAAAAACATGCCTACATTTGGCACTAAAACAGCACTCCTAAACGTACAACCCACCCCACACAAGAAACATCATACTGACAGTTATAACAGTAAACAGGACGGGAAATATGGCATTCAGGACAACATCCCTACACTAAAGGCATTTCGAGTCTTCACTGGAACCACCCTATGTGCAATGCAGATTATTAACTTCATGACCAGTTGACATAACTTGATAAGTACAGTTGTATACTGATGAAAACAAAAACATATATGTAGCTATAAAATCGTTAAGCTAGATAAACTAAAGACCCTTGCTGCTCTGAATAAGTGTGGTTCATGGTTTTGCCTTGAGAAGAAATAAACTGGCTTTGTGCTCTGGCAGTAACAAAAATGACTATGGAGTGCTTAAGTATTGGACCTTTCAAGTGAAGCAGCTCATACCACTAGGATTAGTAACATTCTTATTTGTTTTGCATCACCTGATGTAGTATATTGTAGAGTAGTTTTCAGTTTCCAGTAGTAAGTAGGAAATTACACTCTACTTGACAGGGTTAAAATCTATTTCTGAGATCTGAACCGATACTGTAAAATTAATCTATCCACTTTTTTCGAACAAAAGACATCGAATTCTTGGAATTTGCACCTCTAAAGGAAAAAAGAATTATGCGGAGACCTGGGGGAAAACCCTCTTTTTCGAAAAAAGAAGGAAAAAGATTCACAATTGACAGAAATAGACTTACTTCTTATCGAATTCAGATTGACGGCCAGGAGAAACTTTCTCTGCTGGTCGATCAAGCACACCACCACCTTTGCCTGGTGCAGCTGCTGTGATTACAATAGGGATGGCAACATTTGTCTGTAGAAAGAACATGTATTTCCTGCGAACATGGACAACCAAAAAGAAAGATGAAAAAAATCATGCAAGGGCAAACACGGATAAAGACTGCATAACAAACGAATCTTTCACCAAAGTATTTTTTTTCCAAGAATGAATCTTTCATCTAAACTAAAAGTTCTTGAAGGGGTTTGTAACAGCTCTTGCTCACAGTTCAAGCTCAGCTTTGTCCTCACTTGTCATGACTAAAAACTAAAGGGGTTTCAACGCCATACAGTTGAAAGGATGAAAGACACTGTTTTGATTGCACAAGTCCTTGAACGAGAGTGGACGGGTACCAAAAATACAGTACATTAAAAAAAACAAGGGCTCTGTTGAATTTCAAGTATTCAGTTTCACCAATAAGATAAGGAGACTAGCTTCACATTTGGAATCACACAAAAAAGATACTTCATCACAGAAAGAGGTCTACGAAGACTTGGGCAAACGTTGACGTTTGCTGGCTTATTTGGCAAAGAAAAATAGAGTACGTTATAAGAAATTAATCAATCAGTTGAATATTAGGAGCAGAAATTTTAGGGTGCGTTTGGGATCTAAGTATTTTTGAAGTTTTCTAGGAATACTGTGGTTTCTGAAAAAAATTCAGTATTAAATACTTTGAGGTGTTTGGATAAAAAAATACTGCAGCCTAACAAACCATAGTATCTCTAAAACTGTGGTATTTTTCTAGTATTTGAAAAAGGGGTCAGGACCTCTTTTTTTTTTAAACTGAGAAACGCTGGCTCATTGGTGTCTCTGAGTCCATCATCTTATGACCAATATTTGCTAGATGATAGATCTATCTGGCGAGAGGTGTGCGTACACGTACGGATGACTTAGCACTGGCCGGAAACATGTGCACGCGGAGGCGATTCTTACAGGGGTGTGTTGCTTCTGATCACTTCTAGACGCACGAGCTGCACCTTCAGTGCCTGTCATAACGCTCCGTCTTTGATGGATCACAAGAGATAACACGACTATGTATCCTAGCATCTACAGAGAACGTGCTCATGCCCAGCAGACATACGGCGGCCGTTAGCACGAGTTGATCCGGCCGTGAGCGCAGCTGAGTTAGGTTCGGCTATAGGTATCGTCAAGATTATCCATGCAACGACAGAACAATCGTTCAAAATCAGAGAAACTTAATAAAACTACCATTTGCCAAACACCTCCACAGTTTTACCAAAAATGAGAAAAAACTATGCTTTTTAGAAACTAAAGTATTTATTGCCCACACATTAAAATACTGAGGTTTTGTAATACTATGGTTTTGGAAAAACTAGGTGATGTTCATACATTTTTGTGGTTTTTTTAGTAATATTATATTGGCCTTAGATTTTGTAGTTTGATGAGCCTTGACCGAAGCAAGAGCTGTAGAAAACAACAGCTATTGGAACAGGGTGAACCCTCCCTTCCTCTTGACAGTACAGCGCCAGGAGTTCCTTACAAGGAAATTAAAGAATTACTTAGTCGCAAGCTTAATTTGGCCAAATCCCGCAGCGAAACCGACGCCTAAAATCGATAACGGCAGCGGTTACTCTCGGAAAAGCTTTCAAAGCTGTGTGCCTTGGCAATCAGTAAACTGGAATCAGAGAATCTAATCTACTAACCTGCTGTTCTACAACAGAAACCCCAATTACTAACCTTATCTTATCGGCCAAGTGTGAGGGCCGCGGTAGCATCCAAGATAATCCCAGAAACAGAAAAAATCCAGGGAAGAAAAGGAGAGGGGCGCGGTTGTACCTGCCACAGCGCGGTTGTTGGGGGAGCGGTTCGTGGAGAGGGCGATAGAGGGCGGTGGGGAGGCCGGCAGGGGAGCATCCTGGCAGCATAGCGGCCGGGGCGGAGGCTGAGCCGGCTGCCGGAGGCCGGGGTGCAGGGGGGCGACGAGGTCGGGCTCGCGGCTCGCTCGGGCGGGGGATGCCGGGAGGGCGGCCGGCCAGCGGTGGAGGAGATAATGCAGGCGAATGTGCGGTTTTTTTTCTTTTGGAGGGAGGAGATAATGCAAGAGAATGTACGGTTGGGGCTCTCCAATGAGCCGGCCCAGCGCGCGGGGCCTTAATCATGCATTTGAAAATTGTTAAAACTGTACACAAAAATATTTTCTGATGAATACGAAAAATTTGTGAATGAAAAAAGTAGATATCAAAGAATAAATATGTCAAAATGTTAATCACATATTTAGAAAATGTTAAGCATCTATAAAACAATGTTCCTTATGTATAAAAGAAAGTACAAGGTGTCTGTACAAATGTACAATGTGTATGAATAAAGTAGACATCAACACATAAAATGATAAATATTAATTATGTATGTAGAAAATGTTTTTTGCATGGGTATGTAAAAAATGTTTCTATACAAGAGAAATGTACAACGTGTATGGAAAAAGTATTAAAAAAATGTTAATCATGTATTTAAAAATATATTAAACAAGTATAAAACAATGTTCCTAATGTATAAAAATAATGTAGAAGGTGTATGTAAAAAAATAGACATAAAAAAACCATATTTAGAAAAATGTTAATCATGTATTTTTTTAATTATGTGTATAATTTTTTTCCAGATTTATATGAAAAATGGGCAATGTGTATGAAAATTGACATCAAAACATATATTTGAACAAATATTAATTGTGTATTTGAAAACTGTTAAACATGTATTTAAAAAATATACCTATTGTATAAAAAAATGTAGACTTGCTTTGAAAAACCCCCGAAGAAAACAGAGAAAGAAACAAAAGAAAAACACCAAAGAAACAATAAAACCAAAAAAGAAAATGAAAAAACCAGTGAAAAAAGAAAAAAGAAACAAAAGAGAACAAGAAAACCAGAGAAACTGAGAAAGAAACAAAAACAAAGTATAACAAAGGGAAAACCCCAAAGAAAACCGGTAAAGAAAAAAAAATAGAGGAAAAAACTAAAGAAAAAAAAGGGAAAACAAGCAGTGAACAGAACGAATGAAAGGACCACGACGGAGAAAACACGCTACTGTGCCATCCCAATTGCGGGGCGCTTCAGGTGAGAGCAGCTACCATCTCGCTATAAGCGAGATATAGCTCCTGTGTACCCAGACAATCACCTTCGAGCCTTTTGTGTGTCTGGGATGAAACCCCGCGCCCAATATAAAAACTATTGGTGGTGACTCTAGGGAGTTTAGGGGCGAGGAGAAAAGCTATCTACGAGGATATCTTCTAAAGTCCACTTTAGACTCACCTTTTTATTGCCTCTTTCATGTCAGAGCTACAACTACTACAAAAGTCAGGTGACCAGTCCAGTGGATTGCGCCGCCGGCGGGTTTGGCCAAGTTTAATGTAGACGTTGCAGTTGCAAAGTACATGGGTGATGGAACAGTGGCAACGGTTAGTTGAGATCATAATGGTGTTTACATGGGTGTTTCGGCGATTGTCTTCAAGGGGATTCGGACCCTGCAACACTTGAGGCTCTTGCTGCCAGGGATGCTCTTGCTCTAGCTGAGAATCTAAACTCTAGCAGGATACTTGTCACTTTACACTACACAGTGGTGAAAAAAGACATCAAGCAACGGAGTGCGTCGAGCTACAATGCAATCATACATGAAATCATATAAGACTCTAGTACTTTCACTTTGTGTAATTTCGTTCATGAGTTTAGCAGCTTAAATTTTGAGGCTCACAATCTAGCAAAGCATTCTTTATATTTGGGGGTGACCGCCATCTCTGGTTAGGCCAACCCGGTGATCATCTTTTCGTCCATGTAAATATTATGATGACATCAAAATGTAATAGAAAGAATAAATGAATTAGTGGTTTTGATATTACCCTTCAAGAAGAAAGGAAATGTAATAGAAACTAAAACAAAATAAAAAATTATGGGGTTTTGTAAGAAAGAAAGAAAATGAATCAAAAACTAAAAAAAATCAAAATAATGAAGTATTCCTAAGAAAGAATGAATTAGTGGCTTTGAAATTACCCTTTAAGAAAAAAGAAAACAAAATATATACTAAAAGAAAATAAAATATATACTAAAACAAAATTATAATAATGAACTTTTTCTACAAAAGAATGAATTAGTGGCATTGGTATTATCCTTTAAGAACAAAGAAAAGAATAAAACAAATAAACAATTACACACAATTTTCATAAAAATGTGCTTTTTAATAATATGCAAGAAATAAGCATATAATAGTGAAATTTTCCCAACAACAATTTCCAACAAGAAATGAATTAGTGGCATTGATGTTACCCGTGAAGAACAAAGAAAATAAAATAATAACTAAAAATAAAAAATAAGGAACAATGAGTTAGTAGCAACAACATTATCATTTAAAAAAGAAATAAAAAGAAAACATAAATAAAGAACTTCACACAACTTCGCTCTAAAATTGCACGTTTTGTATTATGCAAGCAATAATCATATAATAGTGTAATTTTGGCACATATTGCACAATATTTATGTGTATACATTTACACTCATCCAACATCCAAAAAATAACCAGAAAACAAAAATAAAAACCAACTAACAAAGAAAGACAAAAAACAAAAGCAACAACACATAAAAATAGAAAAAACATAAAACAACAAAGGAAAAGAGGAGTCTAGATCGCACTATTAATGGGTTCGGCCCAATAGCGAATCGACTGACCCAAATATGAGGTCAGTCAAAAAAACAAACCCAACACAACAAATATAACAGGCCAGAAAAAAAATGCAGCACGAACCTTAGAGCTAAAATCAACAGCCAGAAAATCGACTGACCCAAATTTAAATTTGAGGCAACTTACAAGTAGCTAAAGTGTATAAGCATTTAGGTCGATTTTGTTTTTTTTTCACCTTATTCCTTGTTGGTGTTGCAGAACCTTTACACGTCATGTTCTCAGAATTTCAAAGACCATTTCTCCATGACGTCGCTTCCGGATAATGCGCTAATGTGCTGATACCGGCGATTCAGGCGATGATCGTTTTGGAGGACAATGAAGAAGATGTGTGTACCTTGCTACCAACATGAAGGATAAGCAGGAGATGTTTGAGGAGGTGGAGGAGGATGACGACAGCAACAACGGAGACAATGGTGACAATGATCGAGAGGACAACGTTCCACTAATCTTCAAGCGTACAAGTAAGAGGAACTGTGAGGAATGGGTGTCCAACTTGTAAGGGAACCTGAATGCAGGCGATGCTAATGCAGGCAACATCTTCTTGTCGACCTATAAGACCATTCAACCGGACCATGTTCTAGCGGTTACTTCTGGTACACTCGCTGAGAGAAGGCGGACGCACGCTGAGCTCGAGGCCATTCCCACGGGTTCTAAGTAAGTTGCCTGAGCCTATGTTGTAAGTAATGTGCGTCCAACCTGGCCCCTCTCTCATTTATGACAGTGTCCTCCTTAGGCCCCAAGGAATCTGGGAGGAGGAAACAACCGTGCAGAGTAGGTTTGAATTCTTGTGTGTTTGAATTCTTGTGCACCACCACAACACGTAGAGATGAGGTCGGAGGCGAGGGCTGAGGAACCGATGCGTGATGCTGCTGAACTGGGTACCGGGGTGCTGATTTGACCCGTCGTGGAGACGGTATGCGTGGAGCTCCATTACTGATGCCAGAGCCAACACAAATGTTGCGAATTCGGCCATGGCTCCAACAACAAGCATTATATCACTCTCTTATCAGACGGTGTTAGTGACCTTTATTCCAATGGAAATAATAAAGGTCTATCATTTATCTATATCTCTACCAATATAAAAAGACCTAAAGGAGCAGATCCAACTGATCTCAGCCATAAAACCAAGTCAATCCAATGACCTAGACTGCTCCAATGGCGAGTGCTCAATGTGTTTAGCGTGCAAATATTATCATACCAAATATAGCACTAAACACATAATTAACAGAGAAATAATATCATAATATCCATGTGCAATTAATATCATGCCTTTCCTTCTCGCTACATGCTATGGGTTTCGGTGACAAGTGGCTCTCTTGGATTGGCGGACTCCTTGCTACTTCCTCTACGCGGATCATGGTCAATGGAGTCGCTGGAACGCCCATATTCAACTGTCAGGGATTAAGGCAAAAGGCGGCCCACTCTCTCTCCCATGCTCTTCATTCTGATCATGGAACCAATGCAACGTATGTTCAAGCTTTCCTCGAGACGGGAGGTCCTAGCCCCACTGGCTAGAGTTGGCATGAAGCAATGGCTATCTATATTTGCGGATGACGTCATGATATTCATTAAACCGAACGAGCTAGAGCTGAGGGCGTGTTCGAGAATTCTAGCTGCATTCGAAGAGGCCTCTGGCCGTCGGGTCAACTTGCAGAAGAGTGCAGCTATGCCCATAAGATGCACAGAGGAGGGAAACCTGGTACGAGATCTTTTGGGCTGTTCATTGGGCAACTTCCCATGTAAATATCTTGAGCTTCCACTCACCATTTGCAAGCAAATGATGGCCCAGTTCAGTGGATTGGTGGAGTTAGTCAGGGGCCGGCTGCCGACTTGGAGGGCTTCTACCCTGCCGAAGAGTGGCCGCCTACTATTAATCCAGCCGGTACTATGTTCAATACCAGCCCACGCCATGCTATCACTTGATCTACTCCTCAAGACGGTCTGATTTCAACAAGATTCTGCACGGGATCTTATGGTGCGGCAAGAATGAGGCCAATGGCGGGGATAGTGCCATAGCTTGGAGCACGGTCTGCACACCAAAATGGGCAGGTGGTTTAGGCATTCCGGATATACGATGGTTAAACATTGCGATGCAAGCTAGATGGCTGTGGCTACATCGCTCGGATGATGTGAGGCCCTGGAAAGAGTTTCATATTTCGGTGCCCAAGGAATCCAGGGCGCTCTACCGGGCGGCAACGCGGAGTGTGATAGGGAATGGAGATTCCACTCTGTTCTGGGAGGATAGGTGGATCGATGGGTTTTGCATAAGGGAGCTTGCACCATCTGTCCACTCCAGGATCCCGCCACGGGTTCGAACAAGCTAGATCGTGAGAGAGCCTCTGTTGAGCATGGCATGGGTGGCTGCGATAGGCCCCAACATGGATGCAGCAGCGCTAGGGGAGTACCTCGGGCTATGGCCAAGGATAGCCAATGTTCAGCTCCAGGAAGGAAATGTGGACGATGTACGTTGGTCTTGGGAGCAGGATGGCCGATTCTCTGTTCGGTCGGCATACGCGGCAAAATTCGCGGGACGTGAAGTCATACCTACGGCTGAGTTCACCTGGAAGTCGAAGGCGCTTCTCCAGTGCCGCTTCTACACTTGGCTGGCAATCAAAAAAATTTGTTGGACGTCGGACCGACTGGCAAGGAGAGGACTCCCACACCAGGATACTTGTCCGTTTTTTGCGCAGCACGATGAGACGATGAACCACATCATGCTTGGCTGCGTATTCTCATGCACATTCTGATCTATCATTTGCGGAGCGCTTGGGCGGCCATAGTGGACCCCGGACGCTGATGCCACGATGTTTCTATGGTGCCAGAATAAGACCACCGCCGGGCAGAAACCAAAAGATACTCGTGCACTTCTCATCCTTGGGTTCTGGATGCTTTGGAAGCACAGGAATTCGATTGTCTTGGATGGGCAGGAACCGGCAATAGGCTAGGTTATCACGCTTTATGAGAAGGAGTGCCGAGCGTGGAAGCAGGCAGGCTTGATTGCAGGAGATGTGCAAGAGTTTTTTTTTTTAATGCGGGGAATGATGTGCAAGAGTTGTTATCGGGCATAGCTAGGTGGATGAGGAGACAATAGTCCTTGAACGAGTATAGGTGGGGTGGAGTGCCCCTAGGGGTGTGTAAGTTTTGATGTAACACCCTTGGTGAATTTTGGGATCTTTACCCATCGTCTATCTCTAATATATGATACGCATGCTTGTGCGTATTCGAGAAAAATATCCTGCTTAATATTTGACATTTTAAGGTACTATAAAGATGATGTCCTTGCTTTGTGTGGGCCACACTGCTAGTTAAATAGGTATACTTAATAACATACTCTAACGATGTCACTGACCATCCATATATAACTTTTTTTTAAATGCAATTCATAGCGTTTCATTTGTCACAGTTACAATTAGTCGAAAATTAAATATGTTTCCCCATGTGTGTTATTATCTTTAGCATAAATTTGTGTCGACAAAGGGTGGATTTGTTGACTCAAAATGAAGCATCAAGCGGATACCAACACAGTGAACACACAAATGGTCTCTGCATAGGTAGGATGTACACAACCAACACACATATGAAAAAATACGTTGGAAATAGCAAAGTCATACACCACCAAAGCTATGCCTAAGCGTGGAAAAAGAAAAAGACCTTGAAGTGATAAATTTGTGGTGGCTATATAATACATATTCTTTCTCATCGCATAATGTAGATATGTATGAAAGCATACATTTATTCTGGAATAATTTGGATACAGTAAAGAAGACCCCCTTGCAAATGCTAGTTACATCAATTATAGCATCAATCATCAATTGTTGCTTTGTTTGCGCACAAATGCAATATCTAGTATATTGCCAAGAACTGAGTGCCGTTCTCACGACATCTTGCACACATAGTTCCAGATAATATTACCAATATATAATTGAGAACAATGATTAAATCTACTTAATTGTATCATATATAGAGATACGAAGCCAACCGTGGTCGAGCTTGCAAAAGAAGGGGTTCCAGTAGGGCAAGGCTTGCATTGCCTTCCTGTAGACTGATAGTTTTAACGCCTGCAGGTTTTGTCCAAGTGAAGCCCTGCAGCATTCTTGCAAACAACATCATTGTGATAGAAGTACCAAGTGAAATCCCAGGGCAACCCCTTCTCCCACTGCTAAAAGAAATGAAACGTAGGCCTGGCTCAGTGAGAAGAACATTCACGGTATTCAAATGCCTCTCAGGACGAAACTCAATTGGTTCACTCCAAATCTTGGGGTTTCGGCCAAGTCCAAGCCGGCTTAAAAGGATGTGGCTATCCTTTGGGATGGTGTAGCCGGCGATAGTGGTATCCACCATTGCAACATGGGGTAAAATAAGAGCATGGTATGGGTGTATGCGGAAGGCCTCCCGGATACACGATTTGAGATAATTTAGCTGAGGAATGTCAGACTCCTGGACTAGTCTATCTTTACCAACGACAGCGTTGAGTTCATCGGTTGCTTTTTGCATGATCTCTGGCCTGTTCACCATCTTGGCGAGCGCCCACTCAACCGCATTTGATGGGTTGTCGACTGCTGCAAGCACCATTTCCTACATCGGTCGATGTTGGAATAAATAAAGCAATCAATACAATACAACAACAAAAAAGGTCAATACGTATATAATATATGATTGAAGAATAGTGAATGAACTTTCTGTTGACATAGATTGTACTAACCGCTGTTTGGGCTCTTATTTCTTGTAGGGATAGCAACGGTTGTCCCTCTGCATCTTTAAGATGAACTAGGACGTCCAGAAAGTCTCTCACCTCTTTATTTTCACCACCTTTCTCAAGAGTAGATGACCTTTCACGGATCCTCTCCCGTATGATAGGGTCATGCAACCGGTTAAGTGTTCTCATGACATCCATGGAAACCTCCTCATGGCCATCCAAGTCGAGGCCTACCAGGGCTGGGATGTAGTCAGACACGCAGAAGCTGTACACATGATTGAGGGCCGTAAAAAGAGCAGCAACATGGGCCTCCTCATCATATCCAGGCTCATTAATCGACGAAACCGGTAGGTTGCTAAAGTATCTCTTACCGAACACAAGCCTTCTTATGAGGTTACAACAGAAATGTTGTGCCACATGGGGCACGTTGACAATGTTTTTTGCATGTGGCATCATGCCACAACAAGCGGTGTTGTTAATATACCTTACAAGGTGGTCGTACTCCTCCTTCCGTAGGTGGTGGAGCTTCTGCTCCATGGACGAGGCGAGGACCTCCAAGGTGAGGACGCGCCTCATCTTTTTCCACTGCTCTCCATGCGGTGACAAGACGGAGCCCTTGTACCCGAAGCTGAATGTACCCGAGGCGAAGGTGGTGGGACGGGAGGCGAAAACTTCATCCTTCTTCCGTAGTACCTCACAGGCTATCTCCGGGCATGTCACAACAATGACATGAGTAGCTCCGAGACGGAGGCACATGATGTCTGTGTTCATCTCCTTGAGAAGGCGATGGATCCACCGGAACACTGCGGACTTGTTCCAAACCATCTGGTGCATGTTTCCGATGATGGGCAGCGTGGCAGGCCCCGGCGGCAGCAGACCTCGCCGTGCCGGTTGCTGCTGGGACAATACGACTCTTTTGCTTTTTCTGAGAAAATACACCAGCAAGGTAGCCACGATAAGCAGCGTACCAAGACTCATATTGCACGAGCTGGTCAGGATGCTATATGGACTAGAATAGATGGAGAGCTGTGGAATAGATAGGTTGGGGGTGACGAAGGGGTGTTTTAAGACTTGTGTCCGAAGCCACTCTTGCTTGGTGCATCTAACTTGGTTAGCTCTGGGTATTTGTAGGACATCCGGGGAGCTAGCTAGCTTGGCTGCAGTTCGTCCTCGGTTCCATGCATCGTGGACGTACCCAGGTTCATATAATTATTTTATTAGTTAGAGATATACTTCAGTTTGCTTATCTTCGTGAATTCTTCCATTTGCCAATACCAGAGAAGGCTTCTGCCGAGGTAGTTCATATGGTGTCCTACTGTCCTTTATCCAGACCCTTGTCAGGTATAATTTCTGGCTGTACTGCACAAGCACAAACGCCTGACAACTTGAGCGTTGCACGCTCATGACCCTGAATTACACATGTGGCCTGCATTCCTTGGAGATCAGATATTATCTCTTCTTTCAGTCAATTTGTCTTAGTAAATTCTGAATGTTTCTAGGCCGTGCTTCCATTGCCACTTATGTATTCCACAGTGGAGGTCAGCATCGGCCTTGCTTTGGAATCTTGCACTGGGGCCGGGTTTCTGTGGGTGTCCGTCGACCCGTACATTCACTGTCTGGGGCCATTCTCTCTTCCACACATGCATTAGCACCAGCTAGCACATGATGCACGAGTGTCTGGTTTATAGCTAGTTTCAATTCTTCCATGATCGTGCGGGAGATGTTGACGAGTTACCAACGCTCAAACCGCGAGCGAGCGGCATACTATGACCATTGATTGATTAGTTACACACATGCATATTACATGGCGGACAAGGAAATATTGCAATAGGGCATCACCAATAATTGTAGGGCATCTCCAACGCTGACTTGTAAACCAGATACCCCAATCGTCCGTGGACAGAGAGACAAGTCCACGGACACGGATGCGGGAGCCAGCCATCCAAAGCTATCCACTATATGTCTGCCAGTAACGGGCAATTTGAAATCCATAGCACGCGCCGAATCCCCTTAGAGAAATGCAGCGGCGCCGCGTTGACGTCGACGATGAACGGCACGGCGCCAGATGCCTGGGACTGCCTCTCCAGCTTGATGCCTTGTAATGCTCCGGCCATGGCGGCGTCTGCACGGTCGGCGAGGCTCCGCAGCCCGGGCCCCACCCTCCACCACATGCGCGACTTGCACGCCCACCACCTCGTCTGCCACCAGCACGGCCGTCACTGGCCTTTTGCTTTTTGAGCTTTTCCTCCTTTGCGGCCTTCGCTTTGACGCGGCGATTTGCCGTGTCGCTGAGTTAATCTGCCGTGCGAGCGTGATGCTCAGATCCATCACCGCCTCCATCTCCGGCAGGGTCTCCTCCGGGTCCATTGGTCGGCAGTGGGAGGGAGGAAGAGAATGGGGAAAATGGCGGAAATTTGGTGGAGAGCTGCGGGATGGAAGAAGAGAGTGGGGGGTTTTGCCACAGAAATAGTGCAGCCAGCTACAAAAGCACGGGCTTCGCCTCAGTTTTTGGTTGGCTGGGTGTGTCAGAGTCGTACGTGGTTTGTGTCCGGTCTCAGGCAAAGCCCCCAGTTTGTTTTAACTTTGCAGGAAAATTGTGGTCCGGATTTCTCTGCGGACCGATGGGGGTCGGCGTTGGATGGCTTACGTGGTCCAGACAGTTGCGTCTAGACGGATACAGGCGGTTTGAGAGTCGGTGTTGGAGATGCCTTAAGATAGATGTTGGTAGATTTTGCCACATAGGATTTTTTGACGATGTGTCATACAGTGAGAGTAAGGTTGTATATACATGAATCAACGCCTTTGCACAAGCCATTGAAATTATTGGGACATTATCCCATTTATTATTTCCAATAATTCCTAGGATATCTCCGAGATCCGAAGACAGATTCATGCATGGCAATGGAGTGTCAAAAGTTTAGTCCCACCCAGTTGTGGATGGATGGTGTGTTTGACCCACATATATTATAGGTTGACTTCACACACCATTAAGAGCATCTCTAGCAGATCTGGTAAAGCCCCGTCCCGCAAATTTTGTTTACGAGCCGTCTGTAAAAAAAATTGCGGTACCGCGAGGCCTCCGGCGGAATATAGATCCGGTAAATTCATCGCGAAAAACATTTGCGGGATGAGTCTACAGGATCTGTTCCACGCCGGAGGCCTCGCGGTACCGCAAATTTTCTGCAGTTTTGCAAATTCTTGATTTTCAAGAATATAAACCGAACATAGCCATAATATAAATTAATTATATGGTCCGAAAGGCAATTCACAATACAACAATCGTCTGTATTACACTAAATGTTCAAATTCAAATAATTAATACAACAACAAATTGTTCAAATCACACACAAATACATATGAAATTTATTAAATTAAAATGGCAGTCTATCTCCTATAGAGTTGGCACTGATGCTCAACAAGATCATCACGGAGCTGGTAGTGTGAAGCACTGTTCTCAATGTTCCGATAGGTGTCAAGAAATGCAGTGATCTCATCTGGGTCCCTAGCAGGCTTCACACAGCTACCAACATTATCATAATCAAACTCCAAGTTCAAATCTCTCTGATCCTCGATGATCATGTTGTGTAAAATTACACATGCAGTCATGATGTTTCTGAGGGATTTCTAATCCCAAAAGCGAGCGGGACCTCGAACACTGGAAAACTGAGCTTGCAACACACCAAATGTCCTCTCAATATCATTTCGGCGTGCTTCTTGTCCTTTGGCAAAAAATTGTGCTTCTTGGTTTTGGGGTCACTAATGGTCTTCACAAATATTGACCATGGAGGATAAATACCGTTGGCAAGATAGTACCCCATGGTATAGTCATGGCCATTGATGGTATAGTTGCAAGCCGGAGCTTTTCCACTAGTTAGATGCGCAAAAAAGATGAGATCGCTGCAAGACAATGATATCATTGAGAGACCCCAGCAAACCAAAGAAGCAATGCCAAATCCAAAAATCGTGTGAAGCCATGGCTTCAAGCACAATGGTAGGTTTACGTTTGTGGCCGGTTTATTGCCCAGCCCAAGCCACCGGGCAGTTCTTCCACCTCCAATGCATGCAATCAATACTCCCAAGCATCCCCGGCCATCCCCTTTCTTCATTCATCACCATCAACTTCTTTGTGTCCTCCTCATTTGGAGCTCGAAAATACTCCGGGCCAAAAACCCAAATCATTGTCTTCGCAAACACCCGCATGCATTTGATGGTGGTATATTCTCCAATGCGAAGATATTCATCGGTATAGTCGGCAGGAACAACATATGCAATCACTCTCATCGCCGCCAATATTTTTTGATATGCACTAAACCCAAGCAAACTGGCGGCATTCCTCCGGCGAGTGAAAAAACGGCAGTTTTGCTCGCAAGCTTCAATGATGCCAATGAAAAGAGGCCTACGCATTCGATATCGCCTACAAAAAGGTGAGCCGGATATGTCGGAACCTCAATGAAGTAGTCCTTCATGAGCATCTTCTCGCCAAGAGCTCAGTTGCGCGGAATGCATAGCCGGGTGCTACTTGTAGACTACGTTGGTATTTCCCCGAAGAGGAGAGGATGATGCAGTATAGTAGAGATAAGTATTTCCCTCAGTTAAGAACGAAGGTTATCAATCCAATAGGAGAACCTCGCAAAATCCCTTTAGCAGCACCTGTATACACAAAAGCAAACACTTGCACCCAACGCAAATAAGAGGGTTGTCAATCCTCTTAGCGGTTATTTGCAAGGATTAATTCTGATAGTGATAGATAGATAAGCTAAAATACTAAATAAAATAAAAGTAAATAAATTGCAACAAGGTATTTTTGGTTTTAAATATACGATAAAAATAGACCCGGGGGCCATAGTTTTCAGTAGAAGGTTCTCTCTCGAACACATAACATACGGTGGGTAAACAAATTACTGTTGGGCAATTGATAGAAAAACAAATAATTATGACGAATTCATGGCAATGATCATGTATATAGGCATCACGTCCGAGACAAGTAGACCGACTCCTGTCTGCATCTACTATTATTACTCCGCCCATCGACCGCTATCCAGCATGCATCTAGGGTATTAAGTATGAAACAGAGTAACGCCTTAAGCAAGATGACATGAAGTTGACAAAGTAAACTGAAGCAATATGATTAAATCCCATCTTTTTATCCTTAATGGAAATAATACAAATACGTGTCATGTTTCTTTCTTTCACTGGGATTGAGCACCGCAAGATTGAACCCATCACAAAGCACCTCTCTCATTGCAAGATAAATCAATCTAGTTGGCCAAACGAAATCAGAGAGAAATACAAAGCTATAATAATCATGCATAAAAGAGTTTAGAGAAGACTCAAATATTTCTCATGAATAATCTAATCATAAACTTATAATTCATCGGATCCCAACAAACACACCGCAAAAGAAGATTACATCAGATAGAACTCCAAGAACATCGAGAAGAACATGGTATTGAAGATTAAAGAGAGAGAAAAAGCCATCTAGCTACGAGGTATGGACCCGTAGGTCTGTGATAAACTACTCACACATCATCTGAAGGGCAGCAAGGTTGATGAAAAAGCCCTCCGTGATCGATTCTCCCTCCGGCAGTGTACCGGAAAGCCTCCAGATGGGATCACGGAAGAACAGATGCTTGCGGCGGCGGAAAGGTTTTCTCTTCTGTCTCACTGGTATATTGGAAATATTTGAGAATTTATAATGCTGTAATTAGGTGAGGAGGGGCTACGAGGGGCCCACAAGCCTGGGGGGCGCACCTCCCGAGCTTGTCGCTCCCTCGTGGCTCCTCTAGTCTTCTCCCGAAGCTTTGTGGGTCTCTTCTGATCCAGAAAAAATTAATCCAAAGTTTTTTTTTCTCGTTTGGACTATTTTTGATAATGATTTTCTGAAAAGGAAAAAACAAGCAAAAAACAACAACTGGCACTAGGTTAATAGGTTAGTCCCAAAAAATGATATATAATGGCATATAATTGATTAATAAACATACAAGATTGATACTATAATAGCATGGAACAATAAAAAAATTATAGATACGTTGAAGACGTATCAAGCATCCCCAAGCTTAATTCCTGCTCGTCCTCGAGTAGGTAAATGATAAAAATAGAATTTTTGATGTGGAATGCTACCTAACATGTTTCATCATGTAATCTCTCTTACGGTATGAATAATAAGATCCGAATGATTCAAATCAATAGTCTATAATTTAATATAAAGATATCAATACGCAGGCATACTAACAAACAATCATGTCTTTCAAAATAAAAATGCTAAATAAAGTTATCCTTACAAAATCATATAATCCTGTCATGCTCTATCTTCTTAACACAAAATATTTATCATGTACTATTCCGATGACAAGCCGAGCAATTGGTTCATATTTTTTAACACGCTTCAGCTTTTTCAATCCTCACGCAATACATGAACGCAAGCCATGGATATAGCACTATGGGTGAAATAGAATAGGGTGGTAGAGATTAATAAAGGAAAGTCAAAAATAAGAAGATAGTCTCACATCGACGAGGCTAATCAACGGGCTATGGAGATGTCCATCAATTGATGTCAATATGAGAAGTAGGGATTGCCATACAACGGATGCACTAAGAGCTATAAGTGTATGAAAGCTCAACATGAAAACTAAATGTGTGTGCATCCAACTTGCTTGCTCATGAAGACCTCGGACATTTGAGGAAGCCCATCATCGGAATATACAAGCCAAGTTCTATAATGAAAAATTCCCACTAGTATATGAAAGTGACTAAATAAGAGACTCTATATATGAAAAACATGGTGCTACTTTGAAGCACAAGTATGGAAAATGATAATAACACTGCCCCTTCTCTCTTTTTCTCTCATTTTTTTCGTGGACTCTTTTTGGACACTTTTTTTTCTTTTTTTTTCTTTCCTCACTGGGACAATGCTCTAATAATGATGATCATCATACTTCTATTTACTTACAACTCAAAAGAAATTACAACTCAAAACTAGAACAAAATATGACTATATGAATGCCTCTGGCGGTGTACCAGGATGTGCAATGATACTAGCGTAATATGTATAAAAAATGTTGAACGGTAGCTGAGCCACAAATACTATGTCAGCGATATGATCATGCAAAGCAATATGACAATGACAATGTGTGTCATAAAAAAGGGAACAGTGTAAGTTGCATGGCAATATATTTTGGAATGACTATGAAAATGCCATGATAAGTAGGTATAATGGCTGTTTTGAGAAAGATTGACGGCCAGGAGAAACTTTCTCTGCTGGTCGATCAAGCACACCACCACCTTTGCTTGGTGCAGCTGCTGTGATTACAATGGGGATGGCAACATTTGTCTGTAGAAAGAATATGTATTTCCAGCGAACATGGACAACCAAAAAGAAAGATAAAAAAAATCCTGCGAGGGCAAACACGGATAAAGACTGCATAACAAACAAATCTTTCACCAATGTATTTTTTTTCCAAGAATGAATCTTCCATCTAAACTAAAAGTGCCACAGCTCTTGCTCACAGTTCAAGCTCAGCTTTGTCCCCAAGTGTCATGACTAAAAAACTAAAGGGGTTTCAACGCCATACCGTTGAAAGTATGAAAACCACCGTTTTGATTGGACAAGTTCTTGAAGGAGGCTGGACGGGTACCAAACACACAACACATAAAAAAGAAGAAAACAAGGGTTCTGTTGAAGTATTCGGTTTCACCAATAAGATACATAGACCTGCTTCACATTTGGAATCACAAAAAAATGTTAATCATGTATTTAAAATATATATTAAACAAGTATAAAACAATGTTCCTAATGTATACAAATAATGTAGAAGGTGTATGTAAAAAAATAGACATAAAAACATAATTAGAAAATTTTTAATCATGTATATTTTAATTATGTGTATAAAAATGTCCAGATTTATATGAAAAATGTGCAATGTGTATGAAAAAAGACAACAAAACATTTATTTGAAAAAAATTGTGTATTTGAAAACTGTTAAACATATATTAAAAAAATAGACCTAATGTATAAAAAAATGTAGACTTGCGTTGAAAAAACCAAAAAGAAAACAGAGAAAGAAACAAAAGTAAAACACAAAAGAAACAATAAAACAAAAAAAGAAATGAAAAAACCAATGAAAAAAGAAAAAAAGAAACAAAAGAGAACAAGAAAACCAGAGAAACCAAGAAAAAAACAAAAACAAAGTATAACAAAGGGAAAACCCCAAAGAAAACCGGTAAAGAAATAAAAAATAGATGAAAAAACTAAAATAAAAATAAAAACAAGCATGAACAGAACGAATGAAACGGCCACGACGGAGAAAACACGCTACTGGGATTTCATCTCGTTAAGCGAGATATAGCTCCTCTGTACCCAGACAACCACCTTCCAGCCTTTTGTGTGTCAGGGATGAAACCCCGCGCCCAATATAAAAATTATTGGTGGTGACTCTAGGAAGTTTAGGGGCGAGGAGAAAAGCTATCTATGCGGATATCTTCTAAAGTCCACTTTAGACTCACCTTTTTATTGCCTCTTTAATGTCAGAGCTACAACTACTATAGAAGCCGGGTGACCAGTCCAGTGGATTGCTCCGCCAGCTAGTTTCGCTAAGTTTAATATAGACATTGCAGTTGCAAAGTACTTGGATGATGGAACAGTGGCAACGGTTAGTCGAGATCATAATGGTGTTTACATGGGTGTTTTGGCGATTGTCTTCAAGGGGATTAGGGACCCTGCAACACTTGAGGCTCTTGCTGCCAGGGATGCTCTCGCACTAGTTGAGGATCTAAACTCTAGCAGGATACTTGTCACTTTACACTACAAAGTGGTGAAAGAAGACATCAAGCAACGCAGTGCGTCGAGCTACAGCGTGATCATACATGAAATCATATAACACTCTAGTACTTTCACTTTGTGTAATTTCATTCATGAGTTTAGCTATAGGAGATATGCCCTAGAGGCAATAATAAATTTTATTATTCATCTCCATGTTCGTTATTAAGTTTATATTCCTTGTTATAACTGCTATGGTTCTCGAGTCTGCAATAACCACGAGGCTCGAAGGAAGACTCATATGCACGTGTGGAATAATAAACGGTAAAATGTATTCCTAGTCTGGCCTCTAAGACTAGCTCAAGTGTTGCATGATGGTTTTGTTTTCCTGATCATGGGCATGACTATGCCGGCAACTTTGAGGGCACATTGTTAGAAGAACACTTGTGTTGAATCGACCCAAATTTGATGTTATGCTATGAGATACATTCGTCACAAGTTAATGGTTAATAACACAGAGAAAGTTAATGTTTGCATAATTCCTTAGACCATGAGAGTATTGAGTTCCTTCGCACTTGCTTCATGAACTTTGGGGTTTGTTAAACGTCATCCGTAAATGGGTGGCTATTACGGCAACTTACGGGTTCATGAAAAGGTATGACAAGTAACTTGATACCTCAAGATTGGGATTTGCTCCTCCGACAATGCAGAGATATTCTTTGGGCCCTCTCGATAATACGGTATCCATTATCGTCTGGCCAGACACAGCGTGATATGATCACGAGGGGATGCCGGAACGTAGAAACGAGAAAAGAGAACAAAACCGGTAACGAGGTAACTGGCATAGTGGACAAAGTTGTTGATCCACGGGGATGCCGATAAATCTCACCTCGGATTTTTGTAACATATCATGAAGCAACAGGAATAGCACACGGCAACTCGAGGTTCACTCAAATATTTATTCGTGTGGGTATCGGGGTCAATATGGGTGTCCACGGCTCCGATGTTGATCATTGATCGGAAAGTGTTCCGATCATGTCTGTACTTCACCGAACCTATAGGGTCACACGCTTAAGGGTCATCTATCTGCTGAATACTAGACAGGGAGTCAGAGAGAAAGTCAACGGAAGAGTTCCGGGGAGAACACCGGAATAGTTTCGGTAAAACCAAAAAGTTGTTTCGAAGTATACCATTAAGTCAAAATGGTTTCGGCAAATGCCTGGAACCTTTTGGGGGGTGCCAGAATTGTTCTGGGAACTTATGAAACCGGAAATGTTCCGGAGCTGCCAGAACCGCTTTGGTTGATTTTCGCTGATGAAAATCACTGATCCGGAATTGTTTCGGAACGCGTTCAAAATTATTTTAGTGGGTACTGGAAATGTTCTAAGACCTACAGAATTTTTTTCGGATTTAATGGTCGCGGGAAAATGTTTCATGAATAGTGGAAATACTATTCTAAATAGTGAAAACACGATATGTAAATAGTATAGTGGAAAACACTATTGTAAATAGTGAAAACACTATTAGGGGATGATGCAGGCATGGTGATGCAGGCAACACTATTTGGAAGCCTCTCCATCTTGCCCTTTATGTGGGACATAAAGCATGGGCATTTTGGGTTTTTCAAGTGCCACCCTCCCCCTTGGTTTTCCTATAAATAGAGGTGGAGATGAGCTCTCCACACTCACTCTTCTCTCACATACAAATGCCATGCATGATCTGGCTTTCTCTCTCCCTCCCAGCGAAATAGTTTCGTAGAGCAGAAATGTTGTCTGGGTTCCGGTGGGAACTAGTTCTGGATGGCGAAGCCCTGCCGGATAGCTGACACCGTATGTGTGCAACCCCGTAGAGAGGTCGTAGGTTCGATCTTTTGCCCGAGGGGCTGTTTGAGAGTGCCTCCCGAAGGGCTGTCCGAGTGACCGTCCGAGATTCTGTGAATGCCTCCCGAAGGGCTGTCCGTGACACCGTCCGGGGGACTGTCCGACCGCCTCCCGGAGGGCTGTCTGAGGGACAAACGAGGGAGCACATCCTCGTGGTTGGGAGGTTGTAAATCCTAGCTGCGGGGATCTGCACCGACGATCTTCATCGACTCTACTTCCGCTGTGCTACGAGTCGGTAATGATCAGATCAAAACCTTGTATGCATCTCCATAGTGATCCTGGGCATGTTCGTAGTGCGGAAATGTTTTGTTTTCTACTGCGTTCCCCTACATTAGCAGCATAAATTTTGCGGCTCACAATCTAGCAAATCATGCTTTTATATTTGGGGGTGGCCGCCATGTCTGGTTAGACCAACTCGGTGATCTTCTTTTCGTCCTTGTAAACATTATGACGGCATCAAATGTAATAGAAAGAAAGAATGAATTAGTGGCTTTGATATTACCCTTCGAGAAGAAAGAAAATGTAATAGAAATTAAAACAAAATCAAAATTATCAAGTTTTGTAAGAAAGAAAGAAAGAAAGAAAGAAAATGAATTAAAAACTAAAAAATCAAAATAATGAAGTATTTCTAAGAAAAAATGAATTAGTGGCTTTGATATTACCCTTTAAGAAAAAATAATATATAAAAGAAACTAAAACATAATTATAATAATGTAGTTTTCTATGAAAGAATGAATTAGTGGCATTGGTATTATTCTTTAAAAACAAAGAAAAAAAATTGCACACAATTTTCACAAAAATGTGCTTTTTAATAATATGCAAGAATAAGCACATAATAGTGAAATTTTCGCAACAACAATTCCCAACAAGAAATGAATTAGTGGCATTGGTTTTACCCTTGAAGAAAAAAGAAAATAAAATAATAACTAAAAAATTAAAAATAAGGAACAATGAGTCAATAGCAACAAAACATTACCATTCAAAGAAGAAATAAAAATAAAAAAAATAAAGAACTTCACACAACTTCGCTCTAAAATTGCACTTTTTGTATTATGCAAGCAAAAATCATATAATAGTGTAATTTTCGCACATATTGCACAATATTTATGTGTATACATTTACACTGATCCAACATCCCAAAAATAACCATAAAACAAAAATAAAAACCAACTAACAAAGAAAGACAAGAAACAAAAGCAACAACACATAAAAATAGAAAAAACATAAAACAAACAAAGGAAGAAAGGAGTCTGGATCGCACCGTTAATGGGCTTCGACCCAATAGCGAATCAACTGACCCAAATATGGGGTCAATCGAAAAAACAGGCCCAACACAACAAATATAACAGGCCAGAAAAGAATGCATCACGGATCTTAGAGCTAAAGTCAACGGCCAGAAAATCAACTGACCCAAATTTAAATTTCAGGCAACATACAAGTAGCTAAAGCATATAAGCATTTAGGCCGATTTTGTTTTTTCCTTATTCTTTGTTGGTGTTGCAGAACCTTTACACGTCCTGTTCTCAGTATTTCAAAGACCATTTCTCCATGCCGTCGCTTCCGGATAATGTGCTAGTGTGCTGATACCAGCGATTCATGCGATGATCGTTGTGGAGGACAATGAAGAAGATGTGTGTACCTTGTTGCCAACATGAAGAATAAGCAGGGGACGTTTGAGGAGGAGGAAGATGACGACGACGGCAACAGAGACAATGGTGATGATGATGAAGAGGACAACGTTCCTCTAATCTTCAAGCGTACACAAAAGAGGAACTGTGAGGACAGGGGGTCCAACTTGTAAGGAACCGTGTCTATTTCTAATGTTTAGACACAGAAGAAGATGCGGAGGAGTGTTGACGCTAATGCAGGCGACATCTTCATGTCGACCTATAAGACCGTTCAACCAGACCCTATTCTAGCTACTACTTCTGGTAGACTCATTAAGAGAAGGCGGACACACGCTGAGCTCGAGGCCATTCCGACGGCTTCTAAGTAAGTTGCTTGAGCCTATGTCGTAAGTAACATGCGCCCAACCTGGCTCCTCTCTCATTTCTGACAGCGTTCTCCTCATGCCCCAAGGAATTTGGGAGGAGGAAACAATCGTGCAGAGTAGCGCCGCTGCCGGTTTGAATTCTTGTGCACCACCACGACACGTAGAGATGAGGTCGGATGCGAGGGCTAAAGAATCGATGCGTGATGTAAACGAACTGGGTACCGGGGTGCTGATTTGACCTGCTGTGCAGCCGGCATGCACGGATCTCCGATTACTGATGCCAGAGCCAACACAAATGCTGCGAGTTCGGCCATTGCTCCTACGAAAAGCATTATATCAGTCTCTTATCAGCTGGTGTTAGTGATCTTTATTCCAATGGAAGGATTAAAGGTCTATCATCTATCTATATATGTATCTGTACCAATATAAGATGACCCAAAGGAGCAGATCCAACTGATCTCGGCCAACAAACCAGGTCAATCCACGACCTAGACTGCTCTAATGGCGAGTGCTCAGCGTCAGCGTGTTTAGCGTGCAATTATTATCATACTACGTATAGCACTAAACACATAATTAACATAGAAATAATGCCATAATATACATGTGCAATTAATATACTACCTAATATTAACGTGCATTGCATGTACACGTTTACTAGTAAGATAATGTAAGTAAATACTTGTCATTTCTTAGGTACTATATAAAGATGATGTCCTCGCATTTGCGTGGGCCACACTGCTAGTTAAATAGTCACACTTAATAACACATCTCAAACTATGTCACTGATCATCCATATATAGCTCTTTTTTTAAATGCAATTCATAGTGTTTCATTTGTCAGAGTTACAATTACTCAACAAATTAAATACGTTTCCCGCATGTGTGTTATTCTCTTTAGCATAAATTTGTTTCGACAAAGGGTAGATTTGTTGACTCAAAATGAAACATCAAGCGGATACTAACACAGTGAACATACATATGGCCTCTGCATAACTAGAATGTACAGAACCAACACACCCACACATATGCAAAAACACGCCGGCAAATAGCAAAGTCATACACGACCAAAGCTATGCCTAAGCAAGGAAAAAGAAAAAGACCTCAAAGCGATAAATTTGTGGTGGCTATATAATACATATTCTTTCGCATCGCATAATTTATATATGTATGAAAGCATACATTATTCTGCAATATTTTGGATACAGTAAAGAAGACCCCCTTGCAAATGCTAGTTACATTAGTTGTAGCATCAATCATCGATTGTTGCTTTATTTGCGCACAAATGCAATATCTAGTATATTGCCAAGAACTGAATGCCCCCCTCATGACATCTTGCACACATAGTTCCAGATAATATTACCAATATATAATTGAGAAACAATGATTAAATCTACTTAATTGTATCATATATAGAGATACGCAGCCAACCGTGGTTGAGCTTGCAAAACAAGGGGTTCCAGTAGGGCAAGGCTTGCATTGCCTTCCTGTAGACTGATAGTTTTAACGCCTGCGGGTTTTGTCCAAGTGAAGCCCTGCAGCATCCTTGCAAACAACATCATTGTGATAGAGGTACCAAGTGAAATCCCAGGACAACCCCTCCTCCCACTGCTAAATGAAATGAAACGGAGGCTTGGATCAGTGAGAAGTACACTCGTGGTGTTCAAATGCCTCTCAGGCTGAAACTCCAATGGTTCAGTCCAGATCTTGGGATTGCGGCCAAGTCCAAGTCGGCTTAAAAGTATGTGGCTATCCTTGGGGATGGTGTATCCAGCAATCGTTGTGTCCGCCATGGTGACATGGGGTACATTAAGAGCATGGTATGGGTGTATGCGGAAGGCCTCGATGCACGATTTGAGATAGTTTAGCCGAGGAATGTCAGACTCCTGGACTAGTCTATCTTTGCCAACAACAGCGTTGAGTTCATCGGTTGCTTTTTGCATGATCTCTGGCCTGTTCATCATCTCGGCGAGCGCCCACTCAACCGCATTTGATGGGTTGTCGACTGCTGCAAGCACCATTTCCTACATCGGTCGATGTTGGAATAAATAAAGCAATCAATACAATACAACAACAAAAAAGGTGAATACGTGTATAATATATGATTGAAGAATAATGAATGAACTTTCTGTTGAGGTAGATGTACTAACCGCTGTTTGGGCTCTTATTTCTTGTAGGGATAGAAACGGTAGTCCCTCTGCATCTTTAAGATGAACTAGGACGTCCAGAAAGTCTCTCACCTCTTTATTTTCACCACCTTTCTCAAGAGCGGATGACCTTTCACGGATCCTCTCCCGTATGATAGGGTCATGCAACCGGTTAAGTGTTCTCATGACATCCATGGAAACCTCCTCATGGCCATGCAAGTCTAGGCCAACCAGAGCTGGGATGTAGTCAGACACGCAGAAGCTATACACATGGTTGAGGGCCGTGAAAAGAGCGGCAACATGGGCCTCCTCATCATATCCAGGCTCATTAGTCGACGAAGCCGGTAGGTTGCTAAAGTATCTCTTACCGAACACAAGCCTTCTTATGAGGTTACAACAGAAATGTTGTGCCACATGGCGCATGTTGACAATGTTTTTTGCATGTGGCATCATGCCACAACAAGCGGTGTTGTTAATGTACCTTACAAGGTGGTCGTACTCGTCCTTCCGTAGCTGGTGGAGCTTCTGCTCCATGGACGTGGTGAGGATCTCCAAGGTGAGGACGCGCCTCATCTTTTTCCACTGCTCTCCATGTGGTGACATGACGGAGCCCTTGTACCTAAAGCTGAATGTACCTGAGGTGAAGGTGGTGGGACGAGAGGCGAAAACTTCATCCTTCTTCTGTAGTACCTCAGAGGCTATCTCCGGGCATGTCACAACAATGCCATGAGTAGCTCCGAGACGGAGGCACATGATGTATGTGTTCATCTCCTTGAGAAGGCGATGGATCCACCGGAACACTGCCGGCTTGTTCCAAACCATCTTGGTGCATGTTCCCGATGATGGGCAGTGTGGCAGGCCCCGGAGGCAGGCGACCTTGTCGTGCCGGTTGCCGCTGGGACAATACCACTCTTTTGCTTTTTCTGAGAAAATACACCAGCAAGGTAGCCAAGATAACCAGCGTACCAAGAGTCATATTGCATGAGCTGGTCAGGATGCTATATGGACTAGAATAGATGGAGAGCTGTGGAATAGATAGGTTGGGGGTGACAAAGGGGTGTTTTAAGTCTCGTCTTCGCGAAGACACTCTTGCTGGGTGCATCTAAATTGGTTAATTCTATGGATAATTTATAGGATATCCGGGGAGCTAGCTAGCTTGGCTGCAGTTTGTCCACGGTTCCATGCATCGTGGAACTACTCAGCTGCATATAATTATTTTATTAGTTAGAGATATTCTTCCTTTTCAAAAAAAAGTTAATATTCTTCAGTTTGATCAGCTTCATAATTTTTTTCCATTTGCCAATATCAGAGAAGGCCTTTGCTGAGGTAGTTCATATGGAGTCCCTCGTCAGGAATAATATATTCTGGGTTTACTCCACAAGCACAAACGCCTCAAAACTAGAGACTTGCTTCAGGAATTTTCTGAGTGTTTCTAGACCGTGCTTCCTCCATGGGCAGCTCCTTGAATTTACTGCACTGTCGGCCACTATGTAGCAACAATACTCAATGGATTCCACGGTGGAGGTCAGCCTCAGCCGTGATTTGGAATCTTGCACTGGGGCCGGGTTTCTTGTGGGTGTCCGTCGACCCGTACATTCACTGCCTGGAGCCATTCTCTCTTCCACACACGCATTAGCACCAGCTAGCACATGATGCACAAGTGTCTGGTTTATAGCTAGTCTTAATTCTTCCATGAGCGTGCGGGAGATCTTGACGAGTTACCAACGCTCAAACCGCGAGCGAGCGGCATACTATGACCATTGATTGATTAGTTACACACATGCATATTACACGGTGGACAAGGAAATATTGCAATAGGGATCTCCAATGTTGACCCATAAACCGGATACTCCAATCGTTCGCGGACAGGGGGACAAGTCCGCGGACACGAATGCGGTAACCAGCCATCCAGAGCTATCCACTATAGGTCCACCAGCAACGGGCAATTTGAAATCCATAGCACGCACCGGATCCCCTCAGAGAAATGCAGCGGCGCCGCGTTAACGTCGACGATGAACGGCACGGCGCCGGATGCCGGGGACTGCCTCTCCAGCTGCTTAGCGGCGTAGTAGTACGGAGCCTTGTAATGCTCCGGCCATGGCGGCGTCTGCACGGTCGGTGAGGCTCCGCGGCACGGTCGGTGAGGCTCCGCGGCCCAGGCCCTGACCTCCACCACATGCGCGACTTGCACACCCACCGCCTCGTCCGCCACCAGCACGCCCACTGCCGGCATTCTGCTTCTTAAGCCTTTTCTTCTTTGTGGCCTTCGCTTTGACGCGGCGATTCTGCTGTGTCGCCGAGTTAATCTGCCGAGCGAGCGTGATGCTCGGATCCTCCACCACCTCCATCTCCGGCAGGGTCTCCTCCGGGTCCATGGGTTGTTGGGTTTCTAAGGAGGAAGAAGAAAGAACACACAAGTGCTAGAGGTAGAAGAAGAAGACACACAGGTCTGGCACGCACACAACTTTGTGCCTTTTCCTCTTGTTTACTTCTCACATCTGATTACAACTTAAGTAGGTGGCACAAATAGGATACACGGCCAAGCTCACAACTGCCTGTCCACTAAAATCTCAACTAGCCGGTAGAAACGGCCACTAACGATCTCACGACTTGGCCACACGACTCGGACATCTCCTCATGTCCTGGAGTCTCCACGTCTGATCATTAGCCTCACAATTAAGCCTATCTAACTACCAGCCTTATCCATGCAACTACAGGTGCACCACTCTAACTAACAATGCATGCAATACTACTACAGGCGCGCACACACATCGTGCCCTGCTTGCACAGCCTCATGCGGCACTCACAACTTGGCATCATTAAACGTGCTATGCTTTACTCTAATCTGCATGCAACTAATAAATCAAAGTGAAATAAACATGTAGAACAAGGTTAACTCTAACATGGGTCGGCAGTGGGAGGGAGGAAGAGAATGGGGAAAAGGGCCGAAATTTGATGGAGAGCTGCGGGATGGAAGAAGAGAGTGGGGGATTTTGCCACGAAAACAGTGCAGCCAGCTACAAAAGCATGGGCTCCACCTCATTATTTGGTGGGCCGGGGTGTCAGAGTCCTACGTGGCTCGTGTCTGGACTCAGGCAAAGCCCCCCAGTTTGTTTCAACTTTGCAGGAAAATTGTGGTCCGGACTTCTCCGCGGACCGAAGGGGGTCGGCGTTGGATGGCTCGCGCGGTTCGGGCAGCTGCATCCGGACGGTTACGCGCAGTTTGAGGGTCGGTGTTGGAGATGCCTTAAGATAGATGTTGGTAGATTTTGCCACATAGGATTTTTGACGGTGTGTCATACAGTGAGAGTAAGGCTGTGTATACACTACCCGACACCTTTGCACAAGCCATTGAAATTATTGGGATTTTATCCCATTTATTATTTCTGTTGGAAATATGCCCTAGAGGCAATAATATTGTATTATTATATTTTCATATTCATACACTACAAAAAAAATACTTTCATGATGATACGTCTTTGTCATAGTAGGTCACATTTTCTGTCATGCATGTACATCCGTGACGATTTTATGACAGAATCAAGATATAGTCATACCTGTGCTGTCGTAGAAGTATTCCATGACAATACTGAAATTATCATCACGGAAGTGTCCACTTCCATGACGATAAATGTCGCGTCATGGAAGTGTTTTCGTCAAGGATCACCCACCGTAACGGGTCGCCGTTAAGCTATCGGGTTCCGGTTTGGATCCGATAACCCGTTAACAGCCCTGACCAATGGGGATTTTTCACGTGTAAAATTCTGATTGGCCAACTGATCCACATGTCAGGTCGGCGTTGTGACAGATGTCGTCCATTCATTGCACGAGACACGCCTATGAAACAGTGACACGTGACATGGCCCAACAGTGGTCCATTTAGGTTATAAAAGCCACCCCGTTTGACTTGGTCAAAAGTTAACGGGCCGGCCCATGGAAAGCCTGTTACCGACCTGTTCGCATACAGCCCATTTACGGCCCGGGTACTCACAGCCCGTTATGGCCTTTAAAAATTTGGCCCAGTAGCGTCGTGTGGGCCGTCCCATATGATTCCAGCCCGTTGTCACTTTCGGCCCATCTATGGCCCGTGAAGTCTTTCGGCCCATAAGATGCCTTTTGCATCTCTGTGCCCATTGACGGCCCATGGTAAATCAGGCCCATCATGAACAGTAAACTACTTTGAGCACATTAACGGCCCATGATTCATTTGGGCCGTTTCCAACCCGTGTTTTCTTTCGGCCTTCTAAGGGCCCATATATTCTTGGGCTAATTTTTGGCCCCCGATTATTTACGGTCCGTTACTGGCCTGTTAAGCTAATGGGCCAAATTCAGCCCGTGGTAACAATCGGTCCGTTTGTGGCCCGTTAACACGTTGGGCCGTTTTCATTCTGTCCTGCAATCCGGCCCATTAACGACCCGTCATGCTTGTTGATAGAATTAAGCTTGTGCTACCTTCTGGCCTGTTAACGGCTCGTTATGGTTTGGGCCCACAAACAGACGGCTCCGATTTAGGCCCGTTTACGATCCATATTGCGTTCCGGTTTTGGCTCACAAACAGTAAGCCCATGGATCATACGGCGCTTACGAGGCCCATTGATCATACGGCTGATAACCCACAAGTATAGGGGATCGCAACAGTTATCGAGGGTAGAGTATTCAACCCAAATTTATTGATTCGATACAAGGGGAGCCAAAGAATATTTGCAAGTATTAGTAGTTGAGTTATCAATTCAACCACACCTGGAGACTAAATATCTGCAGCAGAGTGATCAGTAGCACAGTAATATGATAGTTTGATAGCAGTAGCAATAATAGTAACAGTAGTCGTAACGGTAGCAGCAATAGTAGTAGCAATTATGACAGTAGTAGCAATAGTAGTAACTTAGCAAAGAACAATATGTGAAAAGTTCGTAGGCCTTGGATCGGTGATTATATTGGATAACATTCATCATGTAACAGTCATAACCTAGGGCGACACAGAACTAGCTCCAATTCATCAATGTAACGTAGGCATGTATTCCGTGCTTGCGATAAGAACTTGCATGACATCTTTTGTCCTACCCTCTCATGGCAGCGGTGTCCATAAGGAAACTAAGGAATATTAAGGCCTTCTTTTAATAGAGAACCGGAATAAAGCATTAACACATAGTGAATACATAAACTCCTCAAACTACGGTAATCACCGGAAAGAATCCCAATTATTGTCACCTTGGGGTATGCGGATCATAACACGTAGCAGGTGCGTATAACTTGCAAGATAGGATCAAAAACACAAATATATTCATGAAAACATAAAGGGTTCAGATATAAAATCATGGCACTCGGGCCCTAGTGACAAGCATTAAGCATAGCAAAGTCATAGCAACATCAATCTCAGAACATAGTGGATACTAGGGATCAAGCCCTAATAAAACTAACTCGATTACATGATAAATCTCATCCAACTCATCACCGTCCAGCAAGCCTGCGAAGGAATTACTCACTCTCGGCGGTGAGCATCATGAAATTGGTGATGCAGGATGGTTGATGATGACGATGCCGGAAGACCCCCCTCTCCGGAGCCCCGAACGGACTTCAGATCTGGCCTCCCGATGAAGAACATGAGGTGGCAGCAGCTCCGTATGGTGAAACGCAATAAAAATTCCTCTCCTATTTTTTTCTCTGGAATTATGAATTTATAGGCCTGAGATTAGGGTCAGCGGAGCCATGTGGGCCCCACAAGCCACCAGGGAGCGGCGGGGGGAGGGGGGTGGCGTGCCCTGGTGCCTCGTGGGCAGCAGGTGGCCCGCCTCCAGTGGGTCTTGGCTCCATTATTTTTTATTTATTCCATAAAAAATCTTCAAAAAGTTTCGTCCAATTCCAAGAACTTTTATTTCTGCACAAAAAACAACACCATGGTAGTTCTGCTGAAAACAGCGCCAGTCCGGATTGGTTTCATTCAAATCATTCAAATTAGAGTCCAAAACAAGAGCAAAAGTATTTGAAAAAGTAGATACGATGGAGACGTATCAACTCCCCCAAGCTTAACTTATTGGTTGTCCTCAAGCAATTCAGTTGACAAACTGAAAGTGATGAAGAAAAACTTTTACAAACTCTTTTGTTCTTGTATCTATATATATGCTTAAATAATACCCAAGTTTTCAGCAAAGATCATGAACTAACCATGCAAATGATAACTCTTAGAAATTATATTCACTCGTATCAATAGCATAATCAACTAGAGAGCAATAATAAGATATCTCAAATGCCAACACTTTGTCAAAACAATCATGATATAATATGACAGCATGGTATCTCGCTAGGCCTTTCTGAGACCACAAAACATAAATGCAGAGCACCTCCAAAGTTCAAGCAGCGACTAAACATTGTAATTCATAGTAGAAGAGATCCAGTTATAATGCACACAACATTAACTATACACAATGCATGAGAATGACAATAGTGCTCTTAGGACTGTTGCTTATTTGAGAAGGTCGTGACTCAACAATAAAAGTAAAATAACATAACAGTAAATGAATAGGCCCTTCGCAGAGGGAAGCATTGATTCGCAGAGGTGGCAGAGTTTGAAGCTTAAATCAGAGATAAATGAAAATTTGGGAGGTATGCCTTTTGTGTCAACGTCACGACCGAGAGTTTTCAATATCTTCCATGCTAAACACATTAGCGGCGGTTCCCAAGCGGTAAAGTAAAGTTTACTCCCCCTCCACCAACAAACACAAGCCATGGCTAGCCGAATCCTCGGGTGCCCTCCATACCAATAACTTTCCGAGGGAGTTTGTTTTATTATTTTGCAATTTTAATTATGGGACTGGGCATCCCGATTAGCAGCCCCTCTCGTGCAAGGACAAGTGAATAAACACTCGTCATGAGAATAACCCGCTTAGTATGGAAGATAGTGACCACCTCCTGTCGCTCCATGAGCGGTACGGGCTCACAAAACAGATGTTCATTTGAGTATTTAGAGGTGGCACATGCAAATTTACTTAGAATGGCAGAGTAATACCGCGTATGGGTAGATATAGTGGACTCATCTGGAATAACTTTGGTTTAGGGGTTTTGATGCACAAGCATATCCCGCTTAGTACAGGTGAAGACTAGCAAATAGATTGAGATGCGACCTAGAGAGCGAAAACGGTCATAATCATGCATTATAAATAATCAACATTGAATACTAGTATGAGTAGGATATAAGCACCATGAAAATAAATATCGTGGAGGCTATGTTGGTTTTGAATCAACTACATGCGTGAATATGTGCTAAGTCAAGCCACTCGAAACATTCGGAGGAGGATACCATATCATCATACTACATCACAAACATTTTAATGCATGTTGACACTCAAGATAAATCATTATCCACTTCTCACTTCTAACTACTTAAGCATGGCATGAGCAACTATAATCTCTAATTATCATCATAAATATGTTTAATCATAATATGCTAAATCATGGATACTGAGTTAAACATATTTACAAAAACAAAGAACAAGTTGAGTTCATACCCGCTTTTCCTTGCCACAGTCACTTCATCAAATCATCGTCATTATTGCATTTCACTTGCATGACCAAATGATATGAAAATAAAAATAGTGCAAGTGTGCCATGGACTAAGCTAGAATCTGCAAGCATTTTATTCAAAGGAGAAGACAAGGTAATATGGGCTTTTTGTTAGATCAACAATAATGCATACAAAAGCCACTCACCATTTTCATTGTGGTCTTCTCCTTACAATGACTCAACAAAAGAAAAGAATTTCAGAGAAACACACTGAAATATTTTTAAATTTTTTTCTTTTTTCTTGAAGGAAGCAAATTAAAGAAGACAAAACAAAAACGAGAAAAACTATTTACACGAGAGATCTCCCAACAAGCAAAAGAAGAAACGGAAAATCTTTTTGGTTTTTTTTAATACTACAACTATTTAAGCTAGAAAGAAAAACCAAAAAGAAACGAGAAATGTTTTTGAATTTTCTCAAGGTTTTTCAAACACACAAGAAGAAAGCGAGAAAATAAAACTAACATGTATTATACAATGAAAAAGTATGAACACCGACAATTGAAATGAAATGCGTGGACATGAATGTAATATAGGTGAGAGGTACGTACTCCCCCAAGCTTAGGCTTTTGGCCTCACTTGATCATCGCCATCCCTGGTCTGGGTAATAATCAAAGTGGTAGCTCGTAGAGGCGTTCTGAGCCGCCTCCTCAGCCAAATGGGCAGCCTCAACCGCCGCCTTGTACTCGTGCACCTCGCTCTCCAATAGAAAATATCTCTGTTCGTTCTGAAAATCAAAGAGGGTAGGAGCAGGCAAAGCAAAATACACAGATCGATATTTATTAAAAACCAAGTTATATTCATATCTGTGTGCATCACGTTTCAAAAACTTGTGTTCTCGCATTGTTTCAAAATTTAAATATTTATCAGGTAAGAGGGGATCATTGGAATTGGGCGAGACCCCTAACTTTGCAGCTACGCGGGAGGCATAAATTTCTCCATACAAATCACCATTACCCACGTTACGCTGCAACCTGCGTGCGACAATAGCCCCAAGATTATAATACTTGCTGCCAGTCAAAGCTGTATGAATAAGACTCAGATCAGGGGCGCAAAGCGTACTGCAGTCTTGCTTACCAACAATGCATTTACCATTAAAAAGTACAAAATACCGAATAGCAGAAAAGTGGATGCTAACTATTCTGGTCTGCGTAACTCCCCTATCCTCACCATTGCAAAGGCTATTAAGAAATGACTCATAATCAGATTTTTGTGGTTCATCTAACGAACCCCAACATGGAATTTTGCATGCATCACATAATTCTTCTAGAGACATACTATAGGATTTGTCATAGAGGTGAAATAAAACTCTAGAAGTGCACGGATGATATTCAAAGTTTTGAGTGAATGAATGAATGAGGTAGTAATGCTGTGGTGGCTTATCTGCGATGAAGGCGGAGAGCTCGGTGTTGTGAATATATTGGTCAAATTCTTCCTTGATGCCTGCACCTAGCATGAACTCGTTGCACGGCCATCTACATGATTTTGCTTCGGCACCTCGCACCGAACTTGCCCTTGGTTCAACGTAAGATTGATGTGCGGGGCCTTCACTAGATGATGCCTCAGCGGACCTCCTCCTCGAAGAACTCCTCCGGAAGAAATTCATTTTCCTAAGAACAAATTTCTGAAAAATTTTGGGCTACAAAATGATATCAACAAAACTTCACAAGATCAATAGCAACTACTCATATGGATGTCTAGAGGCTATAACAAGCATTCAAACTACTTGAAACTCAAAGAATTCAACATGCAAGCTCATTTTCAGTAGCACCAAGAGCAGCTAATTATGCAAAATATAATCCACTAGAGCAAAAACTAATTGGAGCAATGGAGGAGTCACATACCAAGTAGCAATCTCCCAAAACAGTTTCGGAAACGGAGCTCCGAGCAAAGAAATCGAAAATCTTAGGTTTGGGAGCAAGAACACGAGAGAAAGAGAGAGCTATCATGAATTTTTGCTAGAGGTAAGAGACGAAGTGAACTGAGGGGATAAGTGAGGGGGACCCTGTGGGGCTCACAAGACACCAGGGCGCGCCCTGGTGCCTCGTGGGCACCTGGGGCACCCCTGGTATGTTTTTAGTGCCAAAAATTCGTAAATATTCTATAAAAGTTCATATCCAAATTTTATTGCATTCTGAGCATTTCCAATTTTTGGCATTTTTTATTGCATGGATAATTCAGAAAACAGGGTAATCATGGCATTTTATTGCATTTCTTTATCTAATATTAAAGGACGGAAGCTTTCATGGTTCTTCATAAGTCATCTCTTTATATCCGTTGATTTTGTTTTAATTATAAAGATTGACGGCTGCGATTTAAAATAAAAAACCCTTTACCACCTCCTCTTTGTTATTCCCACACGAAAGAACCGGCTTGAAGAAAAAAGAGGCGTTTTGAACCCTTCACCACCTCCTCTTTGTTGTTCCCACACGAAAGAACCGGCTTGAAGAAAAAAGTGGCGTCTTGAAAAAGCAGTAATAAAGAAAAATGAATCTGTTTCCTAACCGGCTTGAAAAATCAGCAGCAAAGAAAACTGAATATGTTTCTCTCCTCCCGAGTCCCGATCCGGCTAGGGTTCCTTCCACCGGTACTCTCCCACCGGGCTGCGTTCGCCTCCGCCTTGGTCGCTCCCAAGCCCAGGAGCCCCGGCACAAGCATGGTGATGACACCCTCCTCTGCGATCTAGACAGAACTCGATCGAATCCATCTTGATCAGCTGCCCCTCCTCTGTTTCTTCGACGCCAGCCACCAGACGCCTTGCCACCGCCACCGCCCCACAATCCCGAGTTCCCGACCAAGAAGAACACGCTCTTGCCCCAAGGGAATGTGTCGGGGTGGCCATGGCGATGGTGCTCCTGTCCCTCCCCTTACTACCCTACATCACGCCGCCTGCGTGGCTGCGCTAGATAGGCGACGTGAAGCATGGGCGAGCTCCTCGATATGATCCATCTTGCCAAGGCTCGTTTTGCTGCTGTTGCCACCGAGACCATCCACTGGCACGAGATCGAGCGGCGGAGGGCTGAGGCCCGCCGGGAGCTGGAGCATATGCTTCACACGGTTGAGTTGAACGTCTGACTCATTGATCCGAGTCCCAGGGCGTGCTGAAGTGAACCAGGGATCCCATCCATCCTTCTTGGAGCGGAGAAATCAACAGAGGATCCATCCGGCCCAACAAGTGAATTTAGGCTTGATTAATTAGCATGCATAGAGTGTCTGATGTATGTACGTGTAGTGTAGGTGTATACAAGTTCAGTTGTTAGTCAACACTTAATCCTCTAAATTGCTGGCAGTTTTTTGTTAGTGCGATTGCAGTCCCCTCTGGATCAAGGTTTTGGCTACCGAGGGACACTTTTTTCTCGTGGGTCACCGAGAAACTCGGTTACCACGGTTACCGTGAAATTCCGAGCAAATTTCGGACGAATTTTTTTGAATCCGAACAAAATTCGTAAAAAATCCATTCAAAATTGATTCAAATTCAAAATTTCAGAATTTTTCGCTTGGGAAGTTGATATCTCGTGGGGTACTGGGAAACGCGGTAACCGCCCGGTAACCGGTTTTCTCGGGCGGTACCCAAAACCATGCTCTGGATCCACCTTGACGTCGTAGACCTCCGGCTGGACATAACGGGAGTAGGACAGTGTCGGTTCAGTGGTCTGACGCCATGCAGGCAAGGCGGAGACAATGGAAGCTGCGCGGGAGTTGGTATGCCATGGCTCCGGCAGCTTGTGGAGGGCTACAACAGTCAAGAAGAGCACGTGAGATAGAGCACCACACAAGAGAAGAGCCTTATCCATCATGGTTGTCGGCTTTGCTCTCTCAAAGGTCTTTCATTGAGTTCTTCCCAACATGATTGTAATTAGTTTGTCCGTCAAGTTGAGGATGCTATTCCATGTCAAAGGAACAACTTGAGATCTTATGCTCTCTATATTTGATAGGTGCTTATCTATCCTGAAACTGCAACCCAAGTTGCACTGTCATCTGTTTGCGTTACAGAGTGTTTAATGGTAACTGGCTGCAGTTCTGCCTTTGCATTATAGGTTAGGTACGTGGAGTAGTTTTGTACAGGCGCAGAAGCATAAGAGAGAACACGAGTGAAATCCGCGTTTCAGATTGATTCACTTGAACCTACGGGGTTGCTAATCTCATCCGGTGTTCCTTTCTCGATGCTACTCGACTAAATTTGTTGCTGACGATCAAGATCGCTGTCTTTTGTAGCGCGCACCGCTTTGTGCACAAAATAGCACCATGTTTTGCTTACTTAAATCTTTTTGTGTGTTTTTGCCACAGGTTGTAATGCATCGATAGACGAACGTGGTTTACAAGGAGATAGATGTGTCCGCTTTGTTTTCTTTGGGGTACCTGCTACAAAATACACAACCAAAGGCTCAGGTACTACCGGAACAGGGCACTACCCCGACGGCCGAATATATGCCGACGGCCCCCGTCGGCCTACTCCGCGCTATGCCGACAGCCAAGTCCAGGCCGTCGGGCTACCCCTAGATAAGCCGACGGCCACCGTCGGCACAGAAAGGCCGTCGGCCTAGATACGAGCATGTCGATAGTTGCCGTCGGCATACACGGGCCGTCGGCATACCCGTGGGCCCGGCGATCCCGCTCGTGACGGGCGGCTAATGGCGTCCGAACTATGTCGACGGCCGAGATGGGCGGCCGTCGGCATAGATACGCATGCCACGTCATCGATCCGAAGCGCACCGACCAACATCTATGCTGACGGCTGCCGTCGGCATAGACGCCACGTCATCGATCTGCGGCGCACCGGCCATCTGCACCCTGGCCGCAGCTATGCCGTCGGCATAGTTGTATTTTTTTGTTGTTTTCATATATAATTTTTGATTTTTTATGTATTATTATTTTATTAACTTACATGTAGCATGTGTAAATATAAACATACATACATTATTTATCGATTTGGTGAAATTTTTTCCATAGATTATGAATATATATGTAGTTTGTATTTTTTTCGAGTACGTTAATAATGTGCCGTCATGTTCTTTTGAATATAGGTCCTTATACTTTATTAAAATAAAAAACAGTTATGCCGACAGAAGTGTTGTGGCGGTTGCAAACGCCCGGCACGCGTCTCCGGAGTGTGACCCCCCTCACGTCCGGGGTGTGCCCCCTCACGGACGACGCCGCCGTCGGCACCTAGAGGGGGGAAACAGCCGCATCGGGTCTATACAGAGGGGGCGTTGCTCCCAAGTGTTTCTATGGGATGACCTACCATAACCGGGTGGTGTGGTGGCATGTCTAAAGAGGCAGCACGCGTCTCTGGGGTGTGGCCCCCCTCACGAACGGCGCCGCCGCCGGCACCTGAAGGGGGGAAACGGCCCCGTCGGGTCTACACGGAGGGGATCTTGCTGTGGGTTTGGCCCGGATTTTGCTCCCAAGTGTTCCAATGGGCTGACCTAACACAACCGAGTGGAGAGGTCCACTGGTCAAAGCCCGTCCGTGTAAAGTCAAAGGGCTAGATCTCATGGTCAAACGCTAGAGGGTTAGGCGGGGCGGGGGCCCTGGGGGGGTAGCAATGCCACCGGAGCGTCGCACCGGGCCCTCATACATTGCGTACGGTGTGGTGGCATGTCTAAAGAGGCGGCACGCGTCTCCGGGGTGTGCCCCCCCTCACGGACGGCGCCGCCGCCGGCACCTGGAGGGGGGAAACGGCCGCGTCGGGTCTACACGCAGGGGATCTTGCTGTGGGTTTGGCCCGGATGTTGCTCCCAAGTGTTCCTATGGGCTGAGCTAACACAACCGGGTAGAGAGGTCCACTGGTCAAAGCCTGTCCGGCGAAAGTTAAAGGGCTAGATCTCATGGTCAACCGCTCCAGGGTTAGGCGGGACGGGGGCCCTGGGAGGGTAGCAATGCCACCGAAGCATCGCACCGGACCCTCATACATTGCGTACGGTGTGGTGGCATGTCTAAAGAGGCAGCACGCGTCTCCGGGGTGTGGCCCCCCTAACGGACGGCGATGACACGGTAGTAGACGTTCTGCGGTAATGGTGCGACGTGAATATTATTGAACACTTGGAGCGCGATAAAATCATGAGTTTTTTACACGACGTGGGCACATGTGCTATAGGACTGATGGTAATTTTTCATAATTTTTTGTCATGGAGAAGTATCTGAACACTTCCCTCTACGCGGATTGCTCTTCGCGTGTCTAGGACTGTGGCCGGCGGCCTCCGGGGGCTAGCATGCCGCCAAATCTTGTGTTGGTGGCTTCTCACAAGTCTGGAAGTGTTGTGGCGGTTGCAAACGCCCGGCACACGTCTCTGGGGTGTGGCCCCCCTCACGGACGCCGCCGCCGCCGGCACCTGGAGGGGGGAAACGGCTGCGTCGGGTCTACACGGAGGGGATCTTGCTGTGGGTTTGGCCCGAATGTTGCTCCCAAGTGTTCCTATGGGCTGACCTAACACAACCAGGTAGAGAGGTCCATTGGTCAAAGCCCGTCCGTGGAAAGTCAAAGGGCTAGATCTCGTGGTCAAATGCTACAGGGTTAGGCGGGGCGGGGGCCCTGGGGGGGGGGGGGGGGGGGTAGCAATGCCATCGGAGCGTCGCACCGGGCCCTCATACATGCCGTATAGTGTGGTGGCATGTCTGAAGAGGCGGCACGCGTCTTCGGGGTGTGGCCCCCCTCACGGACGGTGCCGCCGCCGGCACCTGGAGGGGGAAATGGCCGCGTCGGGTCTACACAGAGGGGATCTTGCTGTGGGTTTGGCCCAGATGTTGCTCCCAAGTGTTCCTATGGGCTGAGCTAACACAACCGGGTGGAGAGGTCCACTGGTCAAAGCCCGTCCGGCGAAAGTCAAAGGGCTAGATCTTGTGGTCAACCGCTCCAGGGTTAGGCGGGACGGGGGCCCTGGGGGGTAGCAATGCCACCGGAGCGTCGCACCAGGCCCTCATACATGGCATACGGTGTGGTAGCATGTCTAATGAGGCAGCACGCGTCTCCGGGGTGTGGCCCCCCTAACGAACGGCGATGACATGGTAGTAGACATTCTGCGGTAACGGTGCGGCGTGAATAGTATTGAACAGTCGGAGCGCGATAAAATCATGAGTTTTTTACACTACGTGGGCACATGTGCTATAGGACTGATGGTATTTTTTTCATAATTTTTTGTGATGGAGAAGTATCTGAACACTTCCCTCTACGCAGATTGCTCTTCGCGTGTCTACGACTGTGGCCGGCGGCCTCCGGGGGCTAGGATGCCGCCAAATCTTGCGTAGGCGGCCTCTCACAAGTCTGGAAGTGTTGTGGCGGTTGCAAACGCCCGTGTCGGGTCTACATGGAGGGGATCTTGCTGTGGGTTTGGCCTGGATGTTGCTCCCAAGTGTTCCTATGGGCTGACCTAACACAACCGGGTGGAGAGGTCCATTTGTCAAAGCCCGTCCGTGGAAAGTCAAAAGGCTAGATCTCTTGGTCAACCGCTCCAGGGTTAGGCGGGACGGGGGCCCTGGGGGGTAGCAATGCCACCGGAGTGTTGCACCGGGCCCTCATACATGCCGTATGGTGTGGTGGCATGACTGAAGAGGCGGCACGCGGCTCCGAGGTGTGGCCCCCCTCATGGACGGTGCCGCCGCCGGCACCTGGAGGGGGGAAACGGCCACGAGAGCTTCGCACTAGGTACTGATACAGACGACAAACAAGTAATATTTGAATTTATAAAAAACACCGGCATTCATCATGGAAAACGGACGCTCACAGTGAAACCTTCAGTGCACGGGCACCGGGCCGTGCCCGGGCACTGAAAGTTTCACCGTAATGAATACCGGTGCTTGCTTCGTTAGGATTAGCAAACTATTTAAACTGGTCATATTTCTTGTCTTTGGGCGAGGTGGGACTATTCCTAAAAAAGTTGAGCTGCTAACTATGCCGACGGCAAAGCCGTCGGCATAGGTTGCCACGTGGCATCGTCACCTATGCCGACGGCTAAGCCGTCGGCATAGTTAGCCTTATCCAGTCTCGGGGAGCCACGGCCACTCATTTCTCATCTCTCCCCCGCGCCGCTCCCCACTGGCCTCGACCAGCGCCGTCCGCCGCCCGCCGCACGCCGCCGCTCCACCCGCGCCGCTCCCCGCCGCCCGCCGCCGCCGCTCCACCCACGCCCCTCCCCTTCCCTCGCCCCTCCCCGCCTCCACCCCTACCCTCTCCGCCCCCTCCTCGCGTCGCCGCCGTCGCCACCTCGACTCCGCGCCGCCGCGGCCACCACCCTCTCCGCCCCCTCACCCCACCACCACCCCCGTCCCCCCTGCCACCTCTCGTCGGCCCCGACCGCGACCCCGACCCCGCGCCCTCCCGGCCTGTCCTGCTCGGGCCTCGGCGTGCCGGCCGGGGCTCGGAGCCCCCCTCCGCCGACGCTCTGCCGCGGTCGCCGCGGCCGCCCCGGCCCCGGTCCACCCATCCTCGGCCGCTGCCCACGGCCTCCCTGCTCGCCCGCTGCACCCGCGCCCCCCGATGAGCTTTTTTTTCTTTTCTTTTGCATTTTGTTACTGTTTATTTTGTGCATAGATGGATTTGTGATGAATGGATATGTGCATGTATGGATTGATGGATATGTAAAATTTTGTAGACACTTAGTTTAAATGAATGAATGGATGTTGGTCAAGTTTGTGATAGATGGATGCATTGATGGATATTAGTAAGTTTTGTGTTTGGTCAAGTCAGTGTTAGGTCATGTTAATTCATAAGACACGTTATTTGTCATGTTGATTCATATATAAGAAGCAATTCGAGACACTTAGTTTCTAAAATAGTTAATGAAGCTTTTTTTGCAATTTGACATGTTGTTTCATGTTGGTTCATAATGTTGTGCCAATGCTTTATGTGATATGTGATGAGCTAAATTTTTTTCACTCGGTCGAATTTACAGGATTTGTGGTGTTTCATCTCTGTGGAGTGATCTTTGACGTTGGAGCTGTTGGTCCACGATCATCCCTCTCCGCTGATCGACTACATCCTCTACATCCGAGGGTGAGCAACAATTCCATGTCCTCCTTCGTTTTTTTATGTCACTAGGTTTCATTTTCACATCAAGTCGCGTAACCTAGGCGTCTCCCGTCCGAAAGGGTTGCATCGATAAATATGCATTCAATTGCATATTTATCACCGCAGCTCTTTCGGATTGTCCAGCGCTTTCCACGGACAGCCCGAGGATGTGTAGATTGGGTACGTTGTCCATTCTCTACCCCGTTCCGAGACAGGATTTTGGCGGCGCCTCCCCGTTGTTCTCCGGATGCACATTATCTCGGCATTTTGCCGAGACGTGTATTTGGAGAACAGCGGGGAGGTGCTACCGAAATTTTGTCTCGGAATGGGGTAGAGCATGGACAACGTACTCAATATACACATTCTCATGTGGGATTAGGACCCATCTTTACCTATTAGAGATGTAGGTGGATTAAATGTCGTTTCTCGTCAACCCTGTAAAAAATAAAATATTGATGTGAGTAATTTAAATGAATCCTTAATTTTGTTGTGTGGATTCCAATAAAGTAGAGATGGCAGATAATCAGTCGATGTATAGTGGGTTTTTCCGTCGGAATCAAGTAACAGCAGAGTGGGTCGAGAAAACTGATGTGTTTTTGAAAGAGATATTCCGTAGTCCAATGAGGATGGTGCCAGAATGCCCCTGTGCCAAATGTAAGAGACGTATGCGCAGAGATAAGAGTGAGATGACTAAGCACCTTCGCACGCATGAATTTATGCCCAACTTTAATATGCCGATAAACTTTGCCTAGCGGGACCGTGGTAGAGAGGAGGTGATAAGACAATGCATCGCTGGTTACGAGGACGATGGGGTTAGAGACATGCTAGATGATGTCTTTGCTGCACATCCGACACCTCCGTCACATTCAGCGAATGAACCGGAGGAGCCGAAGGAAACCGCAAAGGCCTTCCTGGATATCTTGGCCTCCTCAAAGAAACCTCTTTATGAGGGTGCCAAGCTCTCTGTGCTGGATGCCATCTCGCAACTGATGGCAGTCAAGGCCGAGTACGACTGTAGCCAAGGTTGCTTCGAAGCATTTCTGGGAGTATGGGCTAACAGCCTCCCTGAGGGCCATGAACTGCCGAAAACCATGTACGCTAAGAATTAAATCATGAAGGCGCTCTCCATGGATTATGAGAAAATACATGTTTGTCCAAAGAATTGCCTTTTGTTTAGGCATGAGTATGCGAATGACAACTACTGTAGGAAGTGCGGTTCCTCTCGGTATATTGAGGTGGTCGATGAGCAGGGTCAGAAGAAGCAGCTAAAAATCCCTGTGAAGGTTCTTCGGTATCTTCATTTCATAGAAAGACTGCAGTGCCTTTTCATCACCGAGGAGTCTGCCAAAATGATGAAGTGGCACAAGGAAGGGAAAAGGTACAATCCAAATAAAATTGTACATCCATCAGAAGGTAAAGCATGGAAGTCATTCGATATAGAATACCCTGAGGAAGCAGCCGAGGCTGGGAATGTCAGAATTGCTATATCAGGTGATGGGTTCAATCCATATGGTATGTCGTCTAATCCATACAGCTGCTGGCCCGTGTTTGTTATTCTGCTCAATCTCCCTCCCGGCGCCATAATGCAACGCAAGACCATGTTCCTGTCGCTTGTAATTCCGGGGCCTGAATATCCGGGGAAGAATTTGAGTGTGTTTATGCAGCCGTTGGTGGATGATTTGCACCATTCTTGGTACTTCCCGAGGTTGACATACGACCGGCATCTGCAGAAAAATTTCTTGATGAAAGTTTGGCTACAGTATTGCATGCATGACTTTCCCGGCTATGCCCTATTCTACGGATGGTGTACAAGTGGGAAGATGCCTTGCCCAGTGTGCATGCAGGCCTTGCGTTTCATTTGGCTGAAGAAGGGTGGCAAGTATGTTGCCTTTGACCTGCATCGACAGTTCCTCCCTCCAGACCATCCTGATAGGGAAGACAAGAAGAACTTCACAAAAGGCCTAGTCGTCCATGAAGTAAACGAGATTCCAATGTTTTCTGGTGCGGATGTGCTTGCTCAGCTGAAAGCTCTTAAGCCTCCCGACAAAGGGAAAGGCAAAGGCAAAGCCAAAGCCACAGGCGAAGGCGAGGGCGAGGGCGAGGGCAAAGGAAAAGGCAAAGGGAAAAAAGTTTTGCAGGATATGGTGAGACGCACAACTGGACTCACCTTACCCCCTTCACGCAGCTTCCCTATTTCAAGGACCTCAAACTTCCATACAACATCGACGTGATGCACACCAAAAAGAATGTCGTAGAGGCCCTTTTTCGCATGATCCTCAACATTCCTGATATCAACTCCGCTAAGCCATTTCTTCCGCATGCTTTGTGCTAAAGAAGTATGTCCCGAGATGATAAAAGAAATGCATAAGAAGGCGCCGGAGTTGATATGCAATCTAGTGAAGATCTTCCCGCCAGGCTTCTTTACTCTGATGACACATCTCATTTTGCACCTCGCGAACGAGGTATTGTTGGGGGGCCCTGTGCAGAATTGTTGGCAGTACGGCCCTGAGAGACAGAACAAGCATCCGAGACAGAAATGTGGAAACAAAGCTAAGATTGAAGCTTCCATAGCTGAGGCAGTTATCCTAGAGGAGGTGGCAGACCTCAGGACAGCGTACTATCCGGACCATGTTCCCACGCTGCACAATAAGGTGTCTCGATACAATATAGAAGAACCCAAGTAAAAACCCAGGCTACCTCTATTGAACGGGCAAGGTGGTAGGGCTGGATGCTCGACACCTTATATCATGCCACGAGATGAGTGGGAGGATGTCATGTTCTATATCTTGCACAACATCAAGGAAGTTGAGGATGAGTGGATGAGGTAATACCTTTGCACCATTCTTTTAGTCAATTCGTTATGTTCACTTTGCCTCGTTCTAATACTACTTTTCTTATTTTAGTCGATTCGTTGATGAAGAGTGGACGGGAATGCTGCCTCCTACTGAAGCGGAGGCACTTGCTCTTCTCCGAAAGGGTGCCGATGGAAGGAAAATTTTTGTTGCGTGGTTCATGGAGAAAGTAAATTTTCACACTTCCCTATTACCTAGTTCACCCTACAATTCCAATTAAACTCATGCACCCTATAATTTCAATTAAACTTGTAGGGAAAAGATCCGAACACATCAATGGATGAAGAATTGAGATGGGTTTCCATGGGTTTTAACAGTCGGGTCATGACATGCGAAAAGTATGATGTGAATGGGTATCGCTTCCATACAGAGGAGCACCAGAATAGTCGGCCTGATCCCAAAACTATAAATACCGGAGTCTTCACCGAAGGAGATAATAAAGTAGATTACTACGGAAGGGTAGGAAAAATATACGAGCTTACATTCAAACATGGCCGCGAACACCTAAGTCTCACTGTGTTCAAATGCCGATGGTTCGACCCCAAAAAGGGTCTGAGACATACTCCTTCTGTTGGTTTAGTTGAAGTTAAACCATCAACCATCTATGCCGGACTGATCTCTTTATCGCCGCTACCCAGGCCACACAAGTATATTATCTGCCTTACCCATGCCAGAAAGAGTACCTAAAGGGTTGGGAAGTTGTGTTCAAGGTGTCGCCACATGGTAAGCTACCGGACCCGAACGATGATGATTACTACAACATAAACCCCATGACATACGAGGGAGTGTTCTTTCAAGAGCAACATGATGACATGGTCCGAAACAAGGACAATAATGACTTGGGTTATGTTGACCTGGACCCAAACGATGACGACGCATGGATTGATGGTGAGGCAGTTGTGAATCAAAGAGACATAATTATGCTTGAAAAGTTAAATGAAGACGCTGCTGATGAGGAAGAGCCTCCACCTCCGTCAGACAACGAAGAAGATATGCGTGATAGTGATGATGAGATTGGTCGACAAATAGATTACAATAGTGATGATTCATATGGGTTCTAGAAAATGTAAGTTCTTTTAATGATGATTGAGGTAGATTACAATAGTATGCTTAATGTGCTCTTCTGTTATTAATGTTCTTTTCTGTATGCTTAATGTGCTCTTCTGTTGTTAATATTCTTTTCTGTATGCTTGTTTATTTGATATCCTTACTAATTGTTTATTCTCTTCTCAATGCAGGTTTGCTAATCATGGGCAAGTCCAGCGGCGCCGGTTTCCTCAGCAAATTCAAAGGACTTACTCGGAGTGGACGAGCCCACAAGGTTCCCCCCCCTCCCCCGACTACGTGAGGATGACACCTCACAGGGAGGTCGAGGGGTCGGGGGAGGAGACCCTAGAGGAGGAGGGGGTGGGGGGAGAGCCCCTAGAGGAGGAGGAGGAGGTGGGGGAGAGGCACCCGGGTCAAAAAACTCCGGGCCGTGTCCGAAATAGGGGGGTCTTCTTCGATGCCCTCCTATACTGAGGCACCTTCTGAGTCTGAGGAGGAGGAGTATGTTCCTGTGGGTGAGGAGGAGGAGGGCGAGGAGGAGTGCGAGGAGGAGGAGTGCGAGGAGGAGGGTGGTGGAGGGGAGGGTGAGGAGGAGGGTGGAGGAGAGGTTGACCCCAAGTTGTGGGGTGACTTGCCGTCGGGTGCTCCGAAGGGGTGGCTGCGTGGTATTGCAGAACTACCTACACCACCTTCTATCGAGGTGCACAAGTGGCTCATTGAACCCGCGGGGACAGAGTAAGTGCCTCTCAATCATATTTTGAACACATGACAACATTTTCTTATTGTACACATGCCAATTCTTTGATTCTTTTGCAGGAACTGGATCCTTCACGGAAAGGGCCGTAAACCGAACGGCCTTATCACTGTCCTATTGAAGGAGTTTTGGCCGGGCCTATTCTGCCCGCGGCCAGACAGGGACGCGGAGCTGCGGGATTTGGCCACGAGTTGGGCCCACTACGAGGCTTCCAGCCACGCGGAGTATGGGACGGCTGCTAAGGCCATGATCACCAAATTTTGGGTAAGTTCTCTTCTGAATCACTTGTCTTCAGTTTCGTTCATAGTTTATCATTGAATCACTCAACTCATGCCTTGTTTGCTTCTGGTTTTATGCATGATTGCAGCAATTCTATAGAGTTCTTGACGAGCACAAGGCCAGAGCCGACGTGGTCTTGCTGGCGGCTGCGAAGAAGAAAGCTCGTCAGTTGCAGTACGAGGTGCGCTGGGTTGCCGTCTCGCACTACTACCACACCTACCTTCATCAAAAGATGAGCAAAACTGAAGCACAGAAGCAACGACATACCTTGAACAGGGAGCAGTACATGAAGGTAAGTATTACTGACTTTTCATTCCAACATATAAGCAGTCAATTTAATTTTTTAGTGCTCACATGTCATGCTTCCATTATTTAGGTTAGTCCTCCTTGGTGCTTTGCAAAGGATGATCGATGGGCGAGTTTGGTGGATAGGTGGCTCGGCGAGGATGCAGAGTTTGCTGCCAAGAGCAGCAAGGCCCGGGCTAACCATGGAAAAGACGGGACACACGGCCAAGGAAACAGGAACCACTGGGGCTTCAAGGCCATGAAGGTATATCTATAAGCATGATGCATTTTTGTTCTTCTTTTTTACCATCATGTTCTTATGTATGGCTAACTTCTGTTTGATGTTGTAGGAGGACAAGTTGAAGAGGCCGCTCTCAGACATGGAGTCGTGGAAGATGGCCCGTGAGCGGAGTGATCGCAAGGCCGGCGAGAGCGAGTACTACGGCAAGACCGAGGAGCACCTGGAGTCTTACAAGGAGCAGTTTGAGAGGTTGCATCCGCCTGGTCCGGATGCTCCTGACGTCATCCATTCTCAGATCGACGACACGGCGATGGTGGCCATCCAGCCGAAGTCCCATGGCCGGTACCCGTGTTTCGATGGCTTGATCACTCCTTCTGTCTCGTACACACGACTTCGAGCTACCAACCCGAGCCAGTTAGAGAGTACAGGGCGTTCGCAGCCTCCCTTAGCCCGCCAGCATGCTGTAAGTACTTCCCCCTTATCTTCTTTCTCTCTCACTTTCTCAGTTTATTTTTAGCATTGCCCACTTAGAAACAACCTGAATTTTGTAGGCATGTAAGGCCTTTGTCGAGCATAGGAATCTCGAGGTGCGGGAGTACTTGCAACGAGTGAAGGCAAACGATGATTACAACCGTCAGATGATGACGGTTAGTTTTGCCCTCTTAAAACCAAGCTAAAATTTGCACTTTCATTCCTTCTGACCTTCTAGTTTGCTTGTTTAACTAACATCCAGGCTATGTTGGCGTCTTGGACTAACCGCACGAATCCACCACAAATGGGACCCCCACCACCACCTGCGGGAGAACCCCCACACGTGCCCACGTTCGATGAATGGGTGGCACTAGGCAGTGATACTCCGGTTAGTACATTTGCCCTTATAATCTCTTCATTCAACACTATCATATCATATTTACCCTTACAATCTCTTCTCAAACATGTAGGGGACCGGCGTCTCGACTCCAGTCACTCCGATCTGCCAAGGAGGTGGCGGTCTTGGCGGTGGTGGTCTTGGTGGTCTTGGCGGTGGCGGTGGTGGTCTTGGTGGTCTTGGCGGTGGCGGTGGCGGTCTTGGCGGTGGTGGTCTTGGCGGTGGCGGTCTTGGCTGATGTCGATGATGATACCCGTGTTGGTGCATGTCGTGCCATACTTTTCATTTTCCATAGTTCTTATTTACCGTTCTTTAGATGACGATGATGATGTCCGTGTCTCATACTTATGTTCTCATACTTGTGTTCATTAAGTTTTGCCGGTGATGATCTTGATGATCTTTAGATGATGACGATGATCTTGATGATCTTTAGATAATGATGATGATGATCTTGAGATGATGATGATGATGATCTTGAAATGATGTTGCTGTGATGTGTCATATTTGTGTGCTGAATTTGCTGTGAATTTGAATGAAATGAGCAAAACAGAGCATATATAAAAAAACAGAGCAGAACTATGCCGATGGCCTTGCCGTCGGCATAGCCATGCCCAGGAGAACTAGGGGCTGACACGTGGCAGTGGTATGCCGACGGCCTGGCCGTCGGCATAGCACTGTTGCCAGGAGCGCCCAGCGGCATCCGCGTGGTAGTGGTATGCCGACGGCCAGGCCGTCGGCATACCACTGCCACGCCTCAGCCCCTGGTTGGCCAGCATGTGTGATGGCGCCGTCTGTTGCCGTCTGGTGAGAATCTGCGCCGACGGTGTTTCTATGCCGACGACTTTTCTATGCCGACGGTCTGACACAAGTACGCTGACGTTATCTACGCCGGCGGGTGTATGCCGACGGTGGCCGTCGGCATAGGTGGCTAGTCCAGTAGTGGATCTAGGCCGACGGCAAGGGGCCTATGCTGACGGCCCGGCATAGGGGGCTAGTCCGGCATTATATATGTTTGTTTCTTTGTCCATCGCTTACACTACAATTTATTTTAAGTAAATTGATATAATATTATGTGGTAGTTCGCCATCAGTGCCTCGCTTTAGAATACTCTGACTTTTTTACATATACAATTGATACATGATTATCTAGCCACTTGAACAATAGAGCACACCACTCTATTTGAGTAATAGACGAGTGGTTGTCAGACTTTGAGTTACTTGAGTATTTCCTTCGACTATGGAGAATGTACTATGCACATACATCACAAACATACTAATAGGCTGCATATTCTCTTGGTTAAATGAACTCTATGTGCCATGCCTGGATCATGTTTTTGTGCTTATAGCTGAAGAAGAAAGATGCCATGCAAGCAGAGTTGGAGCAGGAAAATCAATAGGAGAAAATATTACAAAGGTAATTGTAGCAAATGTATGTGCTCCGAATTTCGTGTTTACAGATTTGTTTGCTTAACATTTTTAGAATTATAGATGTAAATGAGCTCCATGTATGGTACTTGACAAATGTTTGGCTAAAATCAGGAGAAGGTAGGTTTCATCCTTTTGCTGGTATATATATATATATTCTTTGATTTATCCCTCATCGGCACGTCTACTCCCCGATCTGACTATGTATTCTATCCACCATGAATTAATGAAAACAAATCTGACTTTAATGATTTTTTTTTCTTGCATCACCAGGGCTGAAGGGTTAAATATCCATAGTTTTCTGTTCATTATAACCGCACCGAGCTATTGTATCAAAATTATGAATTAGAGATGCTAGACAATTGCGGTTTTTTGAGGTAAAGGATTTCTATTAACATGGAATACTTGCGGGTGTATATCATTTATTGAGAATAAATTATGTAATTTTTTTGGTCCCGAAAATTATTTGGTTGCTTGCATTACATATAAATCTGAATTTGCATCTTTTTGCATTCTTCCTATACTGATTAACTACTCATATGAAATTCCATTTTTCTCATTTAAGAAAAAATAGATTTGAGCATTCTATTTGGCTCTTTGTTTCACTTCAAAGATTATATTTGAATGATACCAACATTTGCTAGATGACAATGCGCTGAGATAGTCATATTTATAAGTCTGTATAAAGATGAATCCTAAAAGTAATAAATTTCTGAAAAATTAAATATAGGATCTACATAATTGGGCAATGCGAGTACACGAGTTTGTTCATCATTTTTTCAGTAATAATAAAAGGAGGAAATTCTCCCTGTGTTCCATCATCCCTCGTCCCTCACAAGGTTTCCCTATCATGGCAACCGGTGTTTTCTCTGTGCGAAGCACGACCATTATGCTAACAGAGAACAACAAATTAAGCACTTTTACTATAGCAAGTTACTTTTGTTAATCACCAGTGTAGTTATTCTAATATGCATGTTTATAATTGTCCAGTATGACTTTTTTAGGTATATAAGTAACTACATTACGAGTGTCAAACGGTCGGGTGTGTATAATTGTTTCTCCCGTTGCAACGCACGGGCACATTTGCTAGTAACTAAAAATAACAGAAAACAAAACGTGGGTACAGAAGGTTGTGCTTGCTAAATTCATCGACCACATGCCTCTCAAAAAGAATCCATTAATAAGGTTGATCAAGTCTTGTTAACAAACCATTTCCGAGTAACATGGAACCGAAGAACTTTCGTATAACACTAAGTTACCTCAACGCAGATATGCATCTCCCCAATAATAAGAGTTTCATATTTCTTTTTGACAGTAGGAAGAGGGAGTTGAAAACTTCCAATAGTAATTGTCGGAGTCTTTTCAATAACATGAATACCATTTGCTTGTAATTGTTTCTTCGGAAAGTGCACCATATGTTCATTATCATTGATATGAAAGGTGACCTTGCTTTTGTTGCAATCAATAACAACCCCTGCAGTATTCAAAAAGGGTCTACCAAGGATAATCGACATGTTGTCATCCTCGGGCATATCAAGTATAACAAAGTCTGTTAGAATAGTAACATTTGCAACTACAACAGGCACATCCTCACAAACATCGATAGGTATGGTAGTTGATTTGTCAGTCATTTGCAATGATATTTCAATGGGAGTGAGTTTATTCAAATCAAGTCTTTTATATAAAGAGAAAGGCATAACACTAACACCGGCTCCTAAATCACATAAAGCAGTTTTGACAGAGTTTCTTTTAATGGAGCATGGTATAGCTGGTATTCCTGGATCTCCTAGTTTCTTAGGTACTCCATCCTTTAAAGAATAATTTGCAAGCATGGTAGAAATCTCAGCTTCAGGTATCTTTCTTTTGTTTGTGACAATGTCTTTCATATATTTAGCATAAGGGGCCATCTTTAAAATATCAGTCAAACGAGTACGCAAAAATACTGGCCTAAGCATTTCAGCAAAGCATTCAAATTCTTCCTCATCTTTTTATTAGATGGTTTAGGAGGAAAGGGCATGGGTTTTTGAACCCATGGTTCTCTTTCTTTACCATGTTTTCTAGCAACGAAGTCTCTTTTATCATAATGTTTGTTTTTAGGGGGTGGGTTATCAAGATCAACAGCAGGTTCTATTTCAACATCATTATCCGGTTCTTTGTCCTTCTTTGGCTGGGTATCCACATGAGCATAATTATTATTATCATCATCAGGTGAATGTTCATTACCAGATTGCATTTCAGCATCAGAAATAGAAACATCATTGCTATCCTCCAAGGGTTTTTCTACCTCGGGTTCACTAGAAGTATGCAAAGTCCTATCATTTTTCTTTTTCTTTTTCTTTTTAGATGGACTAGGTGCATCAACATTAATTCTTTGAGAGTCTTGTTCAATTCTTTTAGGGTGACCTTCAGGACAAAGTGGCTCCTGAGTCATTCTACCCTCTCTAGTCATTACTCTAACAGCATGATCATTCATATTGTTATTCATTTCATTGAGCAATTCGCTTTGAGATTTAGCAACTTGTTCTAATTGGGTTTGAACCATAGATGCATGTTTACTTACACCTTTAACATCATTAGCAATTCTAAATAACAAGTCACTCAAGCGATCAATCATGTAGGCATTTCGTTTCAATTATTTCATAACATTTGCATTGAAGTGATCTTGCTTAATAATATAATTGTCAAATTCATACAAGCATTGACTAGGAGGTTTGTTATAAGGAATATCACTTTCATCAAACTTTATAAGAGAATTTACCTCTACTACCTATGGCGGTGTGTCAAGACCATGTATTTCTTCAATAGGTGGTAGATTCTTAACATCTTCAGCTTTAATACCTTTTTCCTTCATACATTTCTTTGCTTCTGGCATATCTTCAGGGATGAGAAATAAAATACCCCTCTTCTTCGGAGTGGGTTCAGGCGGTGGTTCAGGAAGTGTCCAATCATTATCATTCTTCAATATATTATTCAATAATTCCTCAGCTTGTTCAATAGTCTGTTCCCTGAAAACACAACTCGCACAACTATCTAGGTAGTCCCTAGAAGCATCGGTTAGTCCATTATAAAAGGTATCAAGTATTTCATTCTTATTAAGAGGATGATCAGGCAAAGCATTAAGTAATTGGAGAAGCCTCCCCCAAGCTTGAGGTAGATTCTCTTCTTCAATTTACACAAAGTTAAATATTTCCTGTAAAGCAGCTTGTTTCTTATGAGCAAAAAAATATTTTCCAGAGAAGTAATAAATCATATCCTGGGGACTACGCACACATCCAGGAGCAAGAGTATTATACCATTCCTTAGCATCACCCTTTAACGAGAAAGGAAGCAACTTAAGAATATAGTAATAGCGAATTTTTTTCTCATGAGAAAATAGGGTGGCTATATCATTTAATTTAGTAAGATGTGCCACAACGGTTTCAGTTTCATAGCCATGGAAAGGATCAGATTCAACCAAAGTAATTAACTCAGGATCGACAGAGAATTCATAATCCTTATTAGTAACAAATATGGGAGATGTAGCAAACTTAGGATCATATTTCATTCTCTCCCTCATAGATTTTTCTTTCATTTCAGCAAGCAATTTTATAACTTCATCTCTATCATTACAAGCAAGGATGTCTCTAGCCGTCTCCCTATCAAAGCAATGTTCATCAGGTGTTTCAACACTAGTAGGAGATCTAGGCATAATAGGTGAATCATAATTCTCAAGAGTTTCAACATTTTCAATTTCTTTAGCTTTAGCAAGTTGTTCATTAAGAAATTCACCAAGTGGCACAGCATTATCAAGCATAGTACTAGCATCATCATAAGTATCATTCATAGCAGAAGTAGTATCATCAATAACTTGCAACATATCAGAATTAATAGCATGTGGTGGTGTTGCAAGCTTACTCAAAACAGAAGATGAATCAAGTGCAGAGCTAGATGGCAGTTCCTTACCTCCCCTCGTCTTAGAGGGAGCGATCTTGGTCTTAGCTTCTTTCAGATTCTTCATAGTGATCAATAGATATAAATCCCAAGTGACTCAACAAATAGAGCTTTGCTCCCCAGCAATGGCGACAGGAAAAGATCTTGATAACCCACAAGTATAGGGGATCGCAACAGTTTTCGAGGGTAGAGTATTCAACCTAAATTTATTGATTTGACACAAGGGGAACCAAATAATATTTGCATGTACTAGCAGTTGAGTTGTCAATTCAACCACACCTGGAGACTAAATATCTGCAGCAGAGTGATCAGTAGCACAGTAATATGATAGTTTGATAATAGTAGAAATAATAGTAACAGTAGTAGTAACGGTAGCAGCAATAGTAGTAGCAATTGTGACAGTAGTAGCAACATTAGTAACTTAGCAAAGAACAATATGTGAAAAGCTCGTAGGCATTGGATCAGTGATTATGTTGGATAACATTCATCATGTAACAGTCATAACCTAGGGCGACACAGAACTAGCTCCAATTCATCAATGTAATGTAGGCATGTATTCCGTACATAGTCATACGTGCTTGCGATAAGAACTTGCATGGCATCTTTTGTCCTACCCTCCCATGGCAGCGGGGTCCATAAGGAAACTAAGGGATATTAAGACGTCCTTTTAATAGAGAACCGGAACAAAGCATTAACACATAGTGAATACATGAACTCCTCAAACTACGGTAATCACCGAAAAGAATCCCAATTATATTCACCTTAGGGTATGCAGATCATAACACGTAGCAGGTGCATATAACTTGCAAGATCGGATCAAAAACACAAATATATTCATGAAAACATAAAGGGTTCAGATCTAAAATCATGGCACTCGGGCCCTAGTGACAATCATTATGGATATTAAAGTCATAGCAACATCAATCTCAGAACACAGTGGATACTAGGGATCAAGCCCTAACAAAACTAACTTGATTACATGATAAATCTCATCTAACTCATCACCGTCCAGCAAGCCTATGAAGGAATTACTCACTCCCGGCGATGAGCGTCATGAAATTGGTGATGAAGGCTGGTTGATGATGACGATGCCGGAAGATCCCCCTCTCCGGAGCCCGAAACGGACTCCAGATCTGGCCTCCCGATGAAGAACATCAGGTGGCGGCGGCTCCGTATCGTGAAACGCAATAAAACTTCCTCCCCTATTTTTTCTCTAGAATTTTGAATTTATAGGCCTGAGATTAGGGTCAGCGGAGCCACGTGGGCCCCACAAGCCACTAGGGCACGCCAGGGGGGTGGCGTGCCCTGGTGCCTCGTGGGTAGTAGGTGGCCCCCCTCCAGTGGGTCTTGGCTCCAGTATGTTTGATTTATTCCATAAAATTTCTCCAAAAAGTTTCGTCCGATTCCAAGAAATTTTATTTCAGCACAAAAAACAACACCATGGTAGTTCTGCTGAAAACAGCGTCATTCCGGGTTAGTTTCATTCAAATCATGCAAATTAGAGTCCAAAACAAGAGCAAAAGTATTTGGAAAAGTAGATACGACGGAGACGTATCAATGGCCCGTAGGAGGGCCATCGTTAAGACGGCCCGTAGGAGGCCCACCACTAGTGAACCGAGGAAAAAGAATTGCAGTTACTACAAGGAAACAAATAAACAAGACTAAATAAGTAAATAAATAAGCAAGCAACTAACGCTAGGCTATTACGGCGATTACATACATTACATCCACTGGGCATCAAAGTTCGCCACCACTGCAAATAAAGGGAACAACAGATCAGCATATTACATACACTGGGCGTCTAAATTGGCCACTAGTGCAAATAAATGCGGCAGCAAAACAAGTCCAAACCGGAAACAACTTCAGAAGAGCTCAAGAAACGTTATCCTGGGTATCCACCATGATAGCAATAAGCTTAGCAAGATTATTAGTTTTCACTTGTTTGGCGCTAAAATCCTCCAATGCTTGCTGTTGCACCAGAAAGTATGCATCTGAATTCCCCAGGGACTTCCTCAGTCCTTCGGCTTCTTGTCGCAGCACAGTTGATCGATCTCTTTTAGCTTGTAGTTGAGACTCAAGAAACCGAACTGATTCAGATAGCGAGTTTGAAGAGCTTGTGCAAGCGGTAGTGGCCAGTAACTCGAACACTACATCAAGACAGGACTTTGGGGTTGTCTCACTGTCTTCAAGATAGTTTTCCTTATCTGTTTTATCAGCTTTGTTGGAGACCAGCAAGGTTGTCTCACTATCTTCAACCTTATCTGCATTACTTCCTTTACCATTGCTTAATGTAGTTGTAACACCCCCAGTGGTTAACTACAGTAATCACCCTTTTGATTATGCCATGTCATCATGTTTAACAGTTCATGATCATCATTTGCATCATAATGCTTTTCAACTCCTAACTCCAATTCAAATTTAAATGAAAGTGAAAAATAAAAGTTGTCCAACATAGAAACTAAATTGTTCATTAAATAGCAAATAAATCAGAGACAATTCTAAAATTGAAACCAACATCATTGGAGTTGGGTAAGTGACTCAAACATCCCCAAACAGTGACTAAAGACAATATTTAATTACCTTTTATTTAATCTAAAATAAATATGAAATGATGTTTTGCCCAAACTAGTTTATGGTGGTAGGATATATTGTGCTGTGATTTGTGGGCCAGCTCTCATATTTTACAAAACTCTAATGGGGGCCACACATTTTGCAAAACAGAAATAATAAAAAAAAACAGGAAAGAAAAAGAAAAAGGAAAAAGAAGCCCACTGTGCCGGACCGCAAGTGCACAGTGGCGGCCCAGCCCAGCTAGCCCCCCCTTCCCCTACCCCCTGACGCTGCAGGCGCGCTGTCGAGCAGCTAGCGCGCGCGCGCGCCCGGCCCCCCTGGCCCCTCTCCGTGCGGTCGACAGCGGCCTCGCCACGCCGAGGAGGTTAAGTGCACCCCCGCTGACCCCCTGGTTCCCCCTTCGCCATTCTCTCCCTCTCTCCCTCGTCTCCTCACCGCGGCAGAACGCGGCCATGGCTCCGCCGCCATAAAACACGCAGACCCCGTGCCCCGTTCGCCCCGCCGTGTTGTCCATCGTCCTCCCCGGCCTCGACTACGCCTCGGCCTCGACTGGAGGGAGCGCGGAGCCACCGCAGCGCCTCCTCGAGCCCTCCTTCCCCCTCGGATCGCCGCCGCACGCCGTCGTCGATTCGCTCCGGAAAGCCCTCCCCGAGCTCGCTTACGCACACCTACAGGCCCTACGTGAGCACCCCGTCCTTCTTCCCCTCTCCATGCGCTCTCCTCTGCACCGTACGCGCCGTTCCCCTCGTGCCCGAACGCGCCGCCGCCTGGCCTCGTCGCTGGCGTGGCCTTGGCGACCATAGGGCCCCGTGCGTGCCACCACCGCACTCACCGCGTTGCGTAGACGCCGTAGCCACTTTGCACTGCTCATTTACCCCACCGTAGCCCCGATTCCGTCGCACGCCTGAATCACCTCGCCGCCGGCGAGCTCGTGGCACTCAACTCCGGTCACCATAGCCCCTAGCTCCGCCACCATTTGACGCGCGACGTTGAGCCGCGTCGAACGCGCCCAACCCCAGCCTCTTAGACCCCCTGTGGGTGAATCCCGAACCCATCCCGACGCTGCTCCGCCGCGAACACGCTCGCCGGCGTGATTCCGGCGAGTCGCCGGCCGTCGCCGACGTGGCGCCGTGGGCCCCGCTCCTGGGCCACTGACTATGGTGCCCCACGGGCCCCCAGTTGACCAGTTGACCAGGTCAACAGCTGATGTGGCTGCCCTGTCTCGCTGACATGCGGGCCCCACTCGGTTAAACTGATTTATTTAAATAGAAAATCTGTTAATTAGTTAATTAATTAGTTTAAAGACTAATCAGTCACTGACATGTGGGCCCAGTAGCCTAATTAGTTGATTAGTTAAAAATTAAACTCTGTTTAGACTAATCAGAGGCTGACATGTGGGCCCCACTGGTCAGGTTTGACCCTGGTCAGCCGACCGTTGACTGCTGATGTCAGCATTACGTCACAGTGACGTCACCCTGCTACTGTTTCGGATAATGTTGATTTAAATAATTAAATAAATTCCAGAAAATCAATAAAACTTTAGAAAATCATATCTTTTAATCTGTAACTCCGATGAAAATAATTTATATATGAAAAATGATCAGAAAAATGAGACGGATCCGAATACGCTACCCACATACCTGTTGGATGCCTCTACCTATCTGAACATGCAACTTTTTGCCTGTTTTAGATAGATGAATAGTGTATGACCTTAATAAAATAATTCCAAACAAATTCCTAAAATAACTAAATGACTTGGACATGTCTTCAGGCAACCCTGCACTGCACGTTAGCATGGCCTGCTCCGTGTTGCTTATGTTTGCTCTATATTTATACTGTTTCCTCCCCCTCTTCTCTCTCGTTAGACCCCGACATCGTCCCCGAGACCGACGCAGCTCCGGAGACCGAAGACACCATTGACGACCTTGCCCTTGCCGCCAAGCAACCAGGCAAGCCCCCCCTTTGATCATCCCGATATCGCCCATTCTATTTCTCATGCTTGCATTAGAATTGCTGCTGCTGCTGCTGCTGCTTTACCTATTCTGATGCATAGCCTGTTCATTGTAACCTGCTGTTGATAATTACCTGCATATCCTAAACTGTTTAGTCTAGGCTGGGTAGAGACCTATCAGTGACCCCACTTATCCCGACTGCCGCGCTGGATCATCAGAAGACCCGATCAACGGGAATTGAAGACCAGGCCCCGACACCGCACATCACCCCCTTTAGTTGTAACGACACTGCAGTGTTACTATCGAGTGCCGAGGGTGAAACCTCGTGTAGCACTTTTGATGTTAACTCTGTAGAGTAGCTATTCGGTCGTGGTCACCGAGGGTGATTCCTCCTTCACCACTTCCGGTAACGACGCTGTCGTACAACACCTCAAGTGTGAACCCAGCGAGGGTGATTCCTCCGAGTTCACCTTGACGGATACATCGAGTGGGAAATCAAACGAGGGTGATACCTCAGATTCCCCTGATGTTATGGACACACGGATACTTGGACTGTACTGTTGATTACTTGGAAAGGCGGGTCGACCCTGAGGGGTACCCGCGTGCGCCTAAGTGGCGAGTGTTGTGAAGACGGGTGCCTGTGTGGTGCCCGAGTGGTGAATACGAGGCGCGACCGGGCATTCTTAACCCTTGCAGCAAGTCCTCGAGACGGGGCGATGGGGTCACATCTTTCGTGAGTCTCTGCTCGTTACCGCAAGCCCCTAGTCCTAACGATTTGGATATTTGATCCAAGCAGGCCTCTGGTCTGATAGCACTAACCATCACGTGGGCATAGTATGGGCGTTCTGCATCGTATGCATCAGCCGAAAGCTCTGTCAGACGTCCAGTTCAGCAGTACGACATGGAGTGATTGGCGCCATTGAGGTGGTGCTTGGATCTGAGCCATCTGCACAACGACCCGGAGGGCGAGGGGCGATGGCCAAGACCCCCTTGCGCTTAGGATGTAGACCGGCGGGGACCTCTCTGCTGAGCCGTAGGTAGGGTTGCGATGTGTCGTTTGGCCGAGGCCGGGCATGACCCAGGAAAGTGTGTCCGGCCGGAGTTAATCGAGCGTGTTGGGTAAGTTGGTGCACCCCTGCAGGGAAGAACACTTCTATCGATAGCCGGTCCTACGGTAAAGGACACTCGGAGTTGTATCCTGATTGATACAATTTTAGAACTGGATACCTGTGATGAGACCTGTATGTATGGCTCTGGGATTGCTTCTTGCAGGGAGTCGAGAAGGGATCTCCGGACGAGGTTGATGACTGTATGGCTCTGGGATTGCTTTCTCGCAGGGAGTCGAGAAAGGATCTCTGGGTGAGGATGAGACTTAATGATACTGCTACATTATTTTGTACTGTTCTACACTCTTCTATTTCTGCAAGACCGATGAAGATGCTAGTCTTCGATAGGACTAGGCCTTCTCTCTATTCTGGCATTTCTGCAGCCCAGTCCACATATACAGCCTCCCTTTTGAAAATGTTGCATATGTAGTGTAGATCCTTGCTGAGTACTTCTGAGTACTCACGGTTGCTTTGTTTTCCATTTCTCCCCATATCAGTTTGTCGTGACCAGATGACGGAGCCCCATGAGACAGATGCCCCGTCGATCGACTACTGCTACTACCCAGAGGATGGATACTACTACGAGTTGACTGACGACCAGGAGTAGGATCGGAGGGTCCCAGGCAGGAGGCCTTCGCCTTTCGATCGTAGTGTTTTAATTTTGCCCCGCCTTTCTAAAGGCCTTCCTGTTTCTGTTTCATATCTGTACTCAGATATCTGATGCTTCCGCTGACGCTTGTACACAAGCTTATGTATTCGAGCCCTCGAGGCCCCTGGCTTGTAATATAAAGCTTGTTTGACTTTATTTATGTTTTAGAGTTGTGTTGTGATATCTTCCCGTGAGTCCTTAGGCTTGATCGTGTGCATTTGCGTGTATGATTAGTGCACGATCGGGCCAGGGGCGTCACAAGTTGGTATCAGAGCCGACTGACTGTAGGAACCCCCTTTCCAACTCCTTGGCCGAAGTTGAGTCTAGTAATCGAAAACTGTTTTACTAACTTGGCTGTGTGGCTTACGGGCCCACGTCGCCAATTGGGTGGTATTAGGATCTTTTACTCCTCGACCTTTACTCTGGGACTCTGATCTCTCTTCCTTTTGGGTTAACTAAAGTTTACTAACGCCGACACTTAGGATCTCGTAATTCTCGTCCACCCGGAGAGCTGAATATCTGTGTGATTTCCCTGACATTGATCTGATTAGTCTGATAATCATTTTCCTTTCCATTGTTTTGTTTAACCTTTCTCTCCAAGATCGGTTATACTTCTCCTTGTCTTTTGACAATCATGAGTTTCCTCTGTTTCAGATGGATCGTTTGTTTCCACCACACCCTGCGACGCAGCTACCAGCTGTTCGAGCAGGGATACATCCAGAGTACATTCTTTATCCACTGGGGCAGATGTCAATCCGTTACAATACCCCAGTACTATCTCCTCCAGATTCCCGCAAAGACTTCGTGATTTATTGTGACGCATCCCGTGAAGGATTAGGCTGTATCCTAATGCAAGAGCGTAAAGTGATTGCTTATGGCTCTCGTCAGTTGCGCCCACATGAAGAGAACTATCCGGTACATGATCTAGAACTAGCTGCTGTCATGTATGCACTGCAGTTGTGGCGACATTACCTTCTCGGTAATCGTTGCGAGATCTACACGGATCATAAAAGTCTGAAGTACTTGTTCACTCAACCATCTCTAAACCTCCGTCAGCAAAGATGGATGGAGGCCATTGCGGACTATGATTTGGGTATTTCCTATACCCCTGCAAGGCTAACGTGATGGCTGATGCCTTAAGCCGCAAGTCCTATTGCGACAACCTCATGGTTAGGCGAGCTCAACCTCGTCTTTTTGAAGAACTGCGCAAGCTGAATCTGTGTATTGTTCCACAGAGTTCTCTTAATAACCTTGTGATACAACAAGATCTTGAGAAAGCTGTTAAGGATGCGCAAGCTAAAGATGCTGAAATTGATTTGATGAAGAAAGACCTTCACCTTGTAAAGTACAGGGATTTCTCGCTGTCTGAAGATGGAACCTTGTATTTCAGAGACCGCATTGTCGTACCTCGCTTCGAACCCATGACTGACAAAGTCATGAAGGAGGCACATGATACCCCGCTGTCTATTCATCCGGGTAGCACCAAGATGTATCGTGATCTCCGTCAAAGGTACTGGTGGTCTAAAATGAAGCAGGACATTGCTCGATATGTTGCTGAATGTGATGTGTGTCGTCGCGTTAAAGCAGAACATCAGAAACCAGCTGGAATTCTGCAACCACTTCCTATTCCTCTATGGAAATGGGATAAGGTTCAGATGGATTTCGTTACAGGACTTCCCAGGTCACAAAAGGGTCACGATGCTATTCTTGTCGTTGTCGACCAACTCTCTAAAGTTGCACACTTTCTGCCCGTCAAAGAGACTATCACTGCTAGTCAGTTAGCAGAGTTGTATATCTCCAGAATTGTTTCACTCCATGGTATTCCGAAGGAGATCAGTTCGGACCGTGGCGGTCTTTTCACCTCAAAATTCTGGGAAAGTTTCCAAACAGCTATGGGAACTCATATTACCTGGAGTTCAGCTTATCACCCCAGTCGCAAGGCCAAGTCGAATGAGTCAATCAGGTTCTTGAAGACATGCTTCGGGCTTGTGTTATTTCTTTCGGCAAGAAGTGGGAAGAATCTCTTCCGTATGCCGAGTTCTCTTATAACAACAGCTATCAAGCCAGCTTGAAAATGGCTCCCTTCGAAGTACTCTATGGACGTAAGTGTCGAACCCCTCTGAATTGGTCAGAAACTGGGGAACGACCGCTCGTGAGTCCGGATATTATTCAACACGCCAAAGAACAAGTTCGTATTGTCCGGGAAAATCTCAAGGCGGCTCAGGACCGCCAGAAGAGCAACTATGATCGCAAACGATGGGGTTTGACTTATCAACCTGGTGATTAGGCTTATCTGCGAGTCACCCCGATGAAAGGCACTCACCGTTTTGGAATCAAGGGCAAGCTAGCTCCACGCTACATTGGTCCTTTCCGCATTATTGCTAGGCGTGGTCAGGTGGCGTATAAATTGGAGTTGCCGCCGCAATTCTCTCATATCCACGACGTCTTCCATGTGTCGCAACTTCGTCAATGCTTCAAGGAATCTCCACACTGAGCTGTGGATCACGAGGTGCTCGAATTGCAAGATGACCTATCTTATAAGGAGCATCCGATCCGCATTCTCGATGAAGCTGAACGTCGGACCCGTCAGAATGTTACCAAGTTCCTCAAAGTGCAGTGGTTAAATCATTCTGAAGATGAAGCCACTTGGGAACGCAAGGATAATCTTCATGCGAAATACCCTGAACTTTTTCCTTCTACCTCTTAATTCTCGGGACGAGAATTCTTGTTAGTAGAGGAGATTTGTAACACCCCCAGTGGTTAACTACAGTAATCACCCTTTTGATTATGCCATGTCATCATGTTTAACAGTGCATGATCATCATTTGCATCATAATGCTTTTCAACTCCTAACTCCAATTCAAATTTAAATGAAAGTGAAAAATAAAAGTTGTCCAACATAGAAACTAAATTGTTCATTAAATAGCAAATAAATCAGAGGCAATTCTAAAATTGAAACCAACATCATTGGAGTTGGGTAAGTGACTCAAACATCCCCAAACAGTGACTAAAGACAATATTTAATTACCTTTTATTTAATCTAAAATAAATATGAAATGATGTTTTGCCCAAACTAGTTTATGGTTGTAGGATATATTGTGCTGTGATTTGTGGGCCAGCTCTCATATTTTACAAAACTCTAATGGGGGCCACACATTTTGCAAAACAGAAATAATAAAAGAAAAAAGGAAAGAAAAAGTAAAAGGGAAAAGAAGCCCACTGTGCCGGACCGCAAGTGCACAGTGGCGGCCCAGCCCAGCTAGCCCCCCCCTTCCCATACCCCCTGACGCCGCAGGCGCGCTGTCGAGCAGCTAGCGCGCGCGCGGCCGGCCCCCCTGGCCCCTCTCCGTGCGGTCGAGAGCGGCCTCGCCTCACCGGGGAGGTTAAGTGCACCCCCGCTGACCCCCTGGTTGCCCCTTCGCCATTCTCTCCCTCTCTCCCTCGTCTCCCCACCGCGGCAGAACGCGGCCATGGCTCCGCCGCCATAAAACACGCAGACCCCGTGCCCCGTTCGCCCCGCCGTGTTGTCCATCGTCCTCCCCGGCCTCGACTACGCATCGGCCTCGACTGGAGGGAGCGCGGAGCCACCGCAGCGCCTCCTCGAGCCCTCCTTCCCCCTCGGATCGCCGCCGCACGCCGTCGTCGATTCGCTCCGGAAAGCCCTCCCCGAGCTCGCTTACGCACACCTACAGGCCCTACGTGAGCACCCCGTCCTTCTTCCCCTCTCCATGCGCTCTCCTCTGCACCATACGCGCCGTTCCCCTCGTGCCCGAACGCGCCGCCGCCTGGCCTCGTCGCCGGCGTGGCCTCGGCGACCATAGGGCCCCGTGCGTGCCACCATCGCACTCACCGCGTCGCGTAGACGCCGTAGCCACTTTGCGCTGCTCATTTACCCCACCGTAGCCCCGATTCCGTCGCACGCCTGAATCACCTCGCCGCCGGCGAGCTCGTGGCACTCAACTCCGGTCACCACAGCCCCTAGCTCCGCCACCAATCGACGCGCGACGTTGAGCCGCGTCGAACGCGCCCAACCCCAGCCTCTTAGACCCCCTGTGGGTGAATCCCGAACCCATCCCGACGCTGCTCCGCCGCGAACACGCTCGCCGGCGTGATTCCGGCGAGTCGCCGGCCGTCGCCGACGTGGCGCCGTGGGCCCCGCTCCTGGGCCACTGACTGTGGGGCCCCGCGGGCCCCCAGTTGACCACTTGACCAGGTCAACAGCTGACGTGGCTGCCCTGTCTCGCTGACATGCGGGCCCCACTCGGTTAACCAGATTTAATTAAATAGAAAATCTGTTAATTAGTTTAAAGACTAATCAGTCACTGACATGTGGGCCCAGTAGCCTAATTAGTTGATTAGTTAAAAATTAAACTCTGTTTAGACTAATCAGAGGCTGACATGTGGGCCCCACTGGTCAGGTTTGACCCTGGTCAGCCGACCGTTGACTGCTGATGTCAGCATTACGTCACAGTGACGTCACCCTGCTACTGTTTCGGATAATGTTGATTTAAATAATTAAATAAATTCCAGAAAATCAATAAAACTTTAGAAAATCATATCTTTTAATCCGTAACTCCGATGAAAATAATTTATATATGAAAAATGATCAGAAAAATGAGACGGATCCGAATACACTACCCACATACCTGTTGGATGCCTCTACCTATCTGAACATGCAACTTTTTGCCTGTTTTAGATAGATGAATAGTGTATGACCTTAATAAAATAATTCCAAACAAATTCCTAAAATAACTAAATGACTTGGACATGTCTTCAGGCAACCCTGCACTGCACGTTAGCTTGGCCTGCTCCGTGTTGCTTATGTTTGCTCTATATTTATACTGTTTCCTCCCCCTCTTCTCTCTCGTTAGACCCCGACGTCGTCCCCGAGACCGACGCAGCTCCGGAGACCGAAGACACCATTGACGACCTTGCCCTTGCCGCTGAGAAACCAGGCAAGCCACCCCTTTGATCATCCCGATATCGCCCATTCTATTTCTCATGCTTGCATTAGAATTGCTGCTGCTGCTGCTGCTTTACCTATTCTGATGCATAGCCTTTTCATTGTAACCTGCTGTTGATAATTACCTGCATATCCTAAACTGTTTAGTTTAGGCTGGGTAGAGACCTATGAGTGACCCCACTTATCCCGACTGCCGTGCTGGATCGTCAGAAGACCCGATCAACGGGAATTGAAGACCAGGCCCCGACACCGCACATCACCCCCTTTAGTTGTAACGACACTGTAGCGTTACTATCGAGTGCTGAGGGTGAAACCTCGTGTAGCACTTTTGATGTTAACTCTGTAGAGTAGCTATTCGGTCGTGGTCATCGAGGGTGATTCCTCCTTCACCACTTCCAGTAACGACGCTGTCGTACAACACCTCAAGTGTGAACCCAGCGAGGGTGATTCCTCCGAGTTCACCTTGATGGATACATCGAGTGGGAAATCAAACGAGGGTGATACCTCGGATTCCCTTGATGTTATGGACACACGGATACTTGGACTGTACTGTTGATTACTTGGAAAGGCGGGTCGACCCTGAGGGGTACCCGCGTGCGCCTAAGTGGCGAGTGTTGTGAAGACGGGTGCCAGTGTGGTGCCCGAGTGGTGAATACGAGGCACGGCCGGGCATTCTTAACCCTTGCAGCAAGTCCTCGAGACGGGGCTACGGGGTCACATCTTTCGTGAGTCTCTGCTCGTTACCGCAAGCCCCTAGTCCTAACGATTTGGATATTTGATCCGAGCAGGCCTCTGGTCTGATAGCACTAACCATCACGTGGGCATAGTATGGGCGTTCTGCATCGTATGCATCAGCCAAAAGCTCTGTCAGACGTCCAGTTCAGCAGTACGGCATGGAGTGATTGGCGCCATTGCGGTGGTGCTTGGATCTGAGCCATGTGCGCAACGACCCGGAGGGCGAGGGGCGATGGCCAAGACCCCCTTGCGCTTAGGATGTAGACCGGCGGGGACCTCTCTGCTGAGCCGTAGGTAGGGTTGCGATGTGTCGTTTGGCCGAGGCTGGGCTTGACCCAGGAAAGTGTGTCCAACCGGAGTTAATCGAGCGTGTTGGGTAAGTTGGTGCACCCCTGCAGGGAAGAACACTTCTATCGATAGCCGGTCCTACGGTAAAGGACACTCGGAGTTGTATCCTGATTGATACAATTTTAGAACTGGATACCTGTGATGAGACCTGTATGTATGGCTCTGGGATTGCTTCTCGCAGGGAGTCGAGAAGGGATCTCCGGACAAGGTTGATGACTGTATCGCTCTGGGATTGCTTTCTCGCAGGGAGTCGAGAAAGGATCTCTGGGTGAGGATGAGACTTAATGATACTGCTACATTATATTGTACTGTTCTACACTCTTCTATTTCTGCAAGACCGATGAAGATGCTAGTCTTCGATAGGACTAGGCCTTCTCTCTATTCTGGCATTTCTGCAGCCCAGTCCACATATACAGCCTCCCTTTTGAAAATGTTGCATATGTAGTGTAGATCCTTGCTTGCTGAGTACTTCTGAGTACTCACGGTTGCTTTGTTTTCCTTTTCTCCCCATATCAGTTTGTCGTGACGAGATGACGGAGCCCCATGAGATAGATGCCCCATTGATCGACTACTGCTACTACCCAGAGGATGGATACTACTACGAGTTGACTGACGACCAGGAGTAGGATCGGAGGGTCCCAGGCAGGAGGCCTTCGCCTTTCGATCGTAGTGTTTTAATTTTGCCCCGCCTTTCTAAAGGCCTTCCTGTTTCTGTTCCATATCTGTACTCAGATATCTGATGCTTCCACTGACGCTTGTACGCAAGCTTATGTATTCGAGCCCTCGAGGCCCCTGGCTTGTAATATAAAGCTTGTATGACTTTATTTATGTTTTAGAGTTGTGTTGTGATATCTTCCCGTGAGTCCTTAGGCTTGATCGTGTGCATTTGCGTGTATGATTAGTGCATGATCGGGCCAGGGGCGTCACAAGTTGTACTCTTCTCCAATATTCTGTCAGCATTCTAAAAGAAGAAACAAGCAGACGCACAACATGTTTAGCATGTAGTATATGAAACTCATTTTGGTGAACCAGTTTATTAGTAAGGTGGACATGATTAAACTCTCAAGTCTTCTATTGCAAAGTAGTACATTATAAAAGCATCAAACAAACATATATCTATGTGCTACTATCACTGCATTGTCTTGCCAAATCAAAATAGAGACACAATTCAAATCATATCAGTTCAAGACAAAAAAGCATTGAAAGAATGTAAGTGTGGGAAACTACACGGCAACACAAGATTTCAGATGGATACCATAGGTATACATGTACAACTAACTACACTATTGGCTCTATTTTGATGCTAGTAATGTGCATGATATGAGAAGACAATTGTCTACACAATTGAAATTGAGATCAACATAGAGCAATTTAGAAGAGTAAACCAGTTAAAGAAACATGTTTAAACATACCTGTTGTGCCATTGGAGTTTTGATTGGATCCTTCTATTTAAAAATTAGTTGGTATGAGTACATACAATGATACAAGAGCAAAGCAGTATGCACCATAGCTATGGAATCTTACCTGAGAACAGTTGTTCTTCAGGTTTAAACACTTGTTCTACAAGAAGAGAGTAGAGTAAGACGCAGCCATATAGTACTTCAAAATGAAATATGATCTCATAGACCCTACCAGATTCATGGGTCTAGACCTATACAGAACAAGGCGTTCCCAGTCATCGTCCCGTAAATGTGTCTCCAGAGAAAGTAAGGGAATTTGATGAGTTTCCTTGCTAGTGAAATACGTTTTCTTCAGGTAACTCCGATACTGCCGCAAAGCATTCTTGAAGATAGCAGAGGTATTAGCATAGGTTACCTCATCCTGAGTTTCCAAATCGGTCATTCTCTACACAGAATAATGGGAACATTTGCTGTCTTATAACCAGCAGGGAGGTAGAAAGTATGGGACAAAGCAAAGTAATTGCCATGAATACTTACACATAACTCCTGGAGGAACACCTGCAACTGGCTTTTTCCTTCATCTTCAGTATAATATTTCCATGATGGGGAGATGCTCACATAGGATTTAGCAACATCAAATCCGATATACGCTAAACTACGGATGACTGGTTCTGCTTCGTCCACAAGAATAGGTGTACTAACTGGTAGAGTTGGGGTTCGCCGTGGTAGTCCTGGCGCTTTGAGCACTGGAGCTGCCTTACTAACTGCTCTTGTTTGGGAGCTCTGTGGTGGAGATGGTGTTGTGTCAACTGAAACTGTGTTACTATCTGCTGGGTTTAGGGTTAGATTGGGTGAAGCTGGTTCTCTGTCCATCGGAGTAGGGGTACAATCTGCGATAGTCTGGGTTATGTGTTGTTGGGCTGGTTCTTGTGCAAGTACAATCGTGGTACTATATCCATCGACAGGTAGCACTGTTTTATTTGAAGACCGTGTTTTTACTCCGCTTGATACTGCCATCACCCCCTCCAATTCAAATGGCTGGTAAACAAGAAAAGTAATTGAATGTACATACCTTGTATGAGATAGATGCACTAGATAGTGAGGAAAAAAGAGGGCATGAAATAGTTCACATATATGTTGTTTAACCAAACAGGATAGCATGACATAATTTCACATACATGATGTCTATCTAAACACTATAACATGGCATAATTCAAAGATATGATGACTAACTAAAAAGGATGGCATGAGATAATTATATGATGTCTTTAGTAAACAGGTTCGCATGACATAATTCACATACATGTTATCTAAGTAAACAGGATGGCATGATATAATTCACATATGTGATTTATATACTAAGCGGATGGCATTCACATATATGATGTCTAAACTAAGCAGATGGTGTTGAATATTGTGTATATGATGTCTAAACTATGCAATGCAAGACACCGTATGCATGATACTAGCAGTATAACCGTGCCAAGATAGAGCATACACCTCGGGGGGGGGGGGGGCGAAATAGGACTAGTCATCTATCTCTCAATCCTCCTCTGAGGAGCTATCTGGACCTAGCAAGAGATCTGCTTCGATAGGTAGCACTGTCTGCTATGAAGAATTTGTTTTCACTCAAGATTTTTTCATCACCCACCAAAATGGCTAATTCACAGGAAGAGTAGTTGAATGTACAAACATTGTCGACAAATGGAAATATAACAAAAAAAAGGAATGGCAAGATATAATTCAAATATATGATGCCTGACTAAACAGGATGGCATTGCATATTTCACATATACTATGCCTGGCTAAAAAACATGGCATTGCATAATTCACATATATGATATAGAAACTAAACACGTGACATTACATAACATGTCTAAACTAAGCAGATGACATATATGATGTTCAAAGTAAGCAAAGCAAGGCACCATATGCATGATATGACCAACATCATCATACCAAGTTAGAGCAAACACCTTGGGGGGTAAATAGGAGTGGTTAGCTCCCTTTGGCTCCACCCCTGAACAACTATCTTCCTCTGCATTACAACCTGGAGGGGGGTGGGGTTGCCATTGCACCCACCATGGAGCGATGTCTGCATGATGATACGTCTCCAACGTATCTATAATTTTTGATTGTTCCATGCTATTATATTATCATTCTTGGATGTTTTACAATCATTTTATAGCAACTTTATATCATTTTTCGGGACTAACCTATTGACATAGTGCCCATTGCCAGTTGCTGTTTTCTGCTTGTTTTTTACTTCGCGGGAAATCAATACCAAACGGAGTCCAAACGCAGTGAAACTTTTTGGAGATTTTTTTGGACCAGAAGACATCCAGTGGGCCAAAGAAGTACCGAAGAGGGGGCCCGAGGTGAGCACAAGACACCAGGGCGCGCCTGGGCCCCCAGGCGCGCCCTGATGGGTTGTGCCCACCTCGGTGACCTCCCGCACCGCTTCTTTGCTCTATAAATACCCAATATTCCAGAAACCCTAGGGGAGTCGACGAAAATCAATTCCAGCCGCCGCAAGTTCCGGAAACCACAGATCCAATCTAGAAACCATCACGGAGGGTTCATCATCCCCACTGGTGCCTCTCCGATGATGCGTGAGTAGTTCATTGTAGGCCTACGGGTCCGTAGTTAGTAGCTAGATGGCTTCCTCTCTCTCTTTTGATTCTCAATACAACGGTCTCTCGGAGATCTATTTGATGTAACTCTTTTTTGCGGTGTGTTTGTTGGGATCGGATGAACTTTGAGTTTATGATCAGATCTATGTTTTTATCCATGAAAGTTATTTGAGTCTTTTGATCTCTTATATGCATGATTACTTATAGCCTCGTATTTCTTCTCCGATATTTGGGTTTTGTTTGGCCAACTTGATCTATTTATCTTGCAATGGGAAGAGGTGCTTTGTGATGGGTTTGATCTTACGGTGCTTGATCCCAGTGACAGAAGGGAAAACGACACGTATGCATCATTGCTATTAAGGATAACAATATGGGGTCTATTTCTACATAAATAGATCTTGTCTACATCATGTCATCGTTCTTATTGCATTACTCCATTTCTCCATGAACTTAATACACTAGATGCATGCTGGATAGCGGTTGATGTGTGGAGTAATAGTAGTAGATGCAGGCAGGAGTCGGTCTACTAATCTTGGACGTGATGCCTATATAATGATCATTGCCTGGATATCGTCATGATTATTTGAAGTTCTATCAATTGCCCAACAGTAATTTGTTTACCCACCGTTTGCTATTTTTCTCGAGAGAAGCCACTAGTGGAACCTACAGCCCCCGGGTCAATTCTTTAATATATTTGGCTTCGCGATCTATTTTTATTTGCTTTTATTTTCAGATCTATTAATCCAAAAATACAAAAATACCTTGCTGCAATTTTTACTTATTTATTTTATCTCGCGTTCCCGCCAGATCTATTTATCCAATCTACTATAATTTTACCTATCCTTTTACCCGTGAGGGATTGACAACCCCTCTCTTACGTCGGGTTGCAAGTATTTGTTCTTTGTGTGCAGGAGCTGTTTACGTGGTGTTGCGTGGTTCTCCTACTGGTTCGATAACCTTGGTCTCATCACTGAGGGAAATACCTACCGTTGCTGTGCTGCATCATCCCTTTCTCTTTGGGGAAATACCGACGTAGTTCAAGCAAACATCAAAAGGAATTTCTGGCGCCGTTGCCGAGGAGACATCATCAACATCTACCAAGTTCCTAATCACAAATCTCATCTCCTTGCAATTTACATTATTTTCCATTTGCCTCTCGTTTTCCTCTCCCCCACTTCATAAAAATTTGCCATTTTATTCGCCCTCTTTTTCGTTCGCCGTTTTCTTGTCAGATCTGTTTTTGAGTGCAATCTTGTTGCGTAGTCACAATGACTCAAGAGAACACCAAGTTGTGTGATTTCTCCAATACCAACAACAATGATTTTATTAGCACTCCGATTGCTCCTCCCGCCAGTAGTGCGGAATTTTGTGATATTAATGCCGCTTTGTTGAATCTCGTTATGAAAGATCAATTTTCCGGTACTCCTAATGAGGATGCCGTGTCCCATCTTAACACATTCGTGGATCTATGCGATATGCAAAAGAAAAAAGATGTGGACAATGATATTGTGAAGTTGAAATTATTCCCGTTTTCTTTGCGAGATCGTGCAAAAATTTGGTTTTTTTCTTTACCTCGCAATAGTATTGATTCTTGGAATAAGTGCAAAGATGCTTTTATTACTAAGTATTTTCTGCCCGCAAAAATTATTTCCCTTAGAATCCAGATTATGATTTTCAAGCAACTTCAACATGAGCATGTTGCACAATCTTGGGAAAGGATGAAATTGATGCTAAGGAATTGCCCAACTCATGGGTGAAATCTTTGGATGATCATACAAAAAATTTATGCGGGATTGAATTTTGTTTTTCGAAATCTTTTAGATTCTGTCGCGGGTGGTACTTTTACGGAAATTACTTTGGGTGAAGCCACCAAATTGCTTGATAATATTATGGCACATTATTCACAATGGCATACCGAAAGAGCTCCTACTAGTAAAAAATTTAATTTGGTTGAAGAAATTTCTTCTTTGAGTGAAAAAGTTGATGCTCTTATGAAATTGGTTGCTAATAAAAGTGCTCCTATTGATTTTAATGATATGACTTTGTCTACTTTGATTGAGCAAAATAATGATGCACAAAATGTGAATTTATTTCGTGAAACAATTTCAATAATAATGCTTATAGAGGTAATTTTAATCCTAGGCCTTTTCCTAGTAATTCCTCTAATAATTATGGCAATACCTATGGTAATCCTTCTTATAATAATATTAAGAACACCTCTGATCTTGAGAATAATATTAAAGAATTTATCAATACTCAAAAAGTTTTCAATACTACAATAGAAGAAAAACTGAATAAGATTGATGATATGTCTAGAAGTATTGATAGAATTTCTCATGATGTAGAAAATCTCAAGATGAAAATTTGTGTGCCTAAGGTCGAGGAATCAATTAAATCTTTATATGTTTCTATGGATGGAAGTAAGAAAAGAACCGCTATGCTTAGAGCTAAAAGAGAATTTTTAGAAAAAGCGTTTTCTAGTGATTGCTTTCATAAAAGTGATGAAGATCTTAAAATGATTGGTGCTTCTTCTATTGATTCCTTGTTTAGTAAAATTAAGATTGATGAAAAAGGGACTGGAGAAGAGTCAACTTTAGCTAGAAGGTATCCCGATAATTTGGAGGGTGAAAATCTTGTTGAAAAATTTGATAAAAGTGAGTTTGAAGAGGTCAAAACTTTAACTAGTCATGTGCCCACTCTTTTGGATTACAAAGACATTAATTATGATAGTTGCTCTTTGGTTGATTGTATTTCTTTGTTGCAATCTATGATTAATTCACCCCATGCTTATGAACAAAATAAAGCTTTTACTAAACATATTGTTGATGCTATGATGAAAGCTTTAGAAGAAAAGTTGAAAATAGAGGTTTCAATTCCTAGAAAATTGCATGATGAATGGGAACCTACTATCAAAGTCAAGATCAAAAATTATGAGTGCTTTGCTTTATGTGACTTGGGTGCTAGTGTTTCTACAATTCTGAAATCTTTATGTGATGTGCTTGGTCTTACCGATATTGAAAAATGTTTTTAAAATTTGTACTTGGCGGATTCTACTATTAAAAAATCTATGGGAAGAATTAATGATGTTCTTATTCTTGCAAATAGGAATTATGTGCCCATATATTTTATTTTTCTTGATATTGATTGCAATCCGTCTTGTCCAATTATTCTTGGTAGACCGTTTTTACGTACTATTGGTGCCGTGATTGATATGAAAGAAGGCAATGTTAAATTTCAATTTCCACTAAGGAAGGGTACGGAACACTTCCCTAGAACTAGAATCAAGCCACCTTATGAATCAATCATGAGGGCATCTTATGGATCTCGAAACAAAGATGACAATACTTAGATCCTTTGCATTATGCCTAGCTAGGGACGTAAAACGATAGCGCTCGTTGGGAGGCAACCCAACTTGTATCTTTTTGCTTTTTGGTTTTCTTGCTGTTTTTAATAAAATACCCAATTATGCCTCTGGTTAGATGTGTTTTTGTGGTTTAAATTAGTGTTTGTGCCAAGCAAAGCCTTTGGGATGCTTTGGGTGATAGTTGATTTGATCTTGCTGAAAAACAGAAACTTCTGTGCTCAGGAAAACAATTCTTCTTTTTAACAAAAGAGTGCTTTTGATTTAATTATTTTTGCAGAAGATTAATAAACAAATTTCTCACATTTTATATTTTTTCAGAATTTTTGGAATTACAGAATATTCGAAGTTTTCAGATTGCTACAGACTGTTCTGTTTTTGACAGATTCTGTTTTCTTTGCGTTGTGTGCTTGTTTTGATGATTCTATGGTTTCCTTTGAAGAGTTTTTGCCATAGAAAAGTTGGAATACAGTAGATATAATGCAAAAATAAAATATGAATGGGTTTGCAACAGTACTTATAGTAGTGATTTGCTTTCTTATACTAACGGATCTCACGAAGGTTTTGTTGAGTTTTGTGTGATTGAAGTTTTCAAGTTTTGGGTGAGATCACGATGGATGAAGGAATAAGGATTAGAAAAAGGCTAAGCTTGGGGATGCCCGAGGCACCCCAAAGTAATATTCAAGAAGTATCAAGCAACTAAGCTTGGGGATGCCCCCGAGGGGCATCCCCTCTTTCTTCTAACGACCATCGGTATTTTACTTGGAACTATATTTTTATTCGTCACATAATATGAGTTTTGCTTCGAGCGTCTTGTAAGATATGAGTCTTTGCTTGTTTTTCTTTTTCTTTTTATTTTGAGTCTTGAATCCTTGCTGAGCACACCTTTTTGAGAGAGCCAAAAATTATGCTATGCTTGCTCCTATGCTTCACTTAAATCTTTAGAGCCTTGGAATTGCTCTAGTGCTTCACTTATATCTTTTTGAGCACGATGTGCTTTATTTTTTTTGAAGAAATGCTCTCATGCTTCACTTATATTTATTTGGGAGTTAGTAAAATTTTGAAGAAATTCTCGCTTGCTTCACTTAAATTAATTTGAGAGAAAGAAATATGATGCTCGCGTTCTTCACTTATATTTACTTGAACTTATTAAAAGCAACATATGAAATTAGTCCCAAAGTGATAGATATCCAAGGAGGATATAATAAAAACTTTCATGAAGATCATTGGACAAAATAAACTTGATTCTTTGTAATAGTTTTGAGATATGATGATAGTGATATGTGAGACATGTTGATGAGTAATTATGCTTTAGTAAGAATATTGGTGTTAAGGTTTGTGATCATGAAAGTCAATAGGTATGCAATAAAATTACTTCCTACTTGTGATGCATTATTCGGTGTTAGTTATGCTTAATGCTCGCGTATGAAATTTTTCGTTTCTTGGTTGGATGCTTCTCAATCTTTTGCTAGCCTTCATTTTGCACTAAGTATGATCACTACTTGTGCATCCAAAACCTTTAAACCAGTTTTTGCCATATGAGTCCACTATACCTACCTATATGCGGTATTTTCGTGCCGTTCTAAGCAAATTTGTATGTGCCATCTCTAATTTTCAAAATAAACTTCTCTTTTGTGTGCTCGTACTGCTCGCGAAACGGTAGGGGGTGGCTAATATATTTCCATGCTAGATGTGTTATTCTCATGATGAGTGTTTATTCACTTGTCATTGCACGAGAGTACGGCAAAGGTATTAGGGATGCCCAATCCCGAAATGAAAAAATGAGTTTACTTTATGTTGTCAAATAATAAATTCCTTGGAAAGTGTTGGTATGGAGGGCACCCGTGGATACGACTAGCCATGGAAAGTGAAAGAAATGGTGGAAAAAGGAATAAACTTTATTTTCTGTTTGGGAACCGCCTATGATATATCTAGCATGAAAAGTAATAGAAACTTCTCGATCGTTCTTGTTGGCAGGAAAAGCATGCCTCCCAAAATGTTTTTTATCTCTATTATTTTTTCGCTTTGAGCTCTAGCACCTCTACAAATCCCTACTTCCCTCCGCGAAGGGGCTTTCTATTTACTTTATGCAATTTTTATTTGAGAATCCATCTTCTCTTATAAAGCGCCAACTAAGGGGCACTATGATCGTATTTGAGCATTGGGTGTAGCTAATATACGAGTGTGTTTCATGAATGGATCAATGATTGAGCATAATGGGCTAGGGATAGCTTGCTTTAGCGTTGATATTTTGAAAGACATGGTTGCTTGTTGATATGCTTGAGTATTAAAGTCCTCATGTCAAAACTAGATTATTGCTTTGAATCATATAAAAGTCTAAATGTCCATGCTACAAAGAAAAGAATATGTGATGAACATGTTAGGTAGCATTCCACATCAAAAATTCTGTTTTTATCATTTATCTACTCGAGGATGAGCAGGAATTAAGCTTGGGGATGCTGATACGTCTCCAACGTATCTATAATTTTTGATTGTTCCATGCTGTTATGTAACATCCCGATTCTCGAAATGTTTAAGAAAACGTTTTCCAAAAATCAGGGCGAGAAAATATCATTTTTTTTATTTGTTAACAAAGCTTAAATTGGACTTTTATTATTTGAGGATTTAATTTGTTCTAATGCGAACTTAAATTTAAATTGAGTTTTGTTCTTCTCTTTTAGTTGGGTTTTGTTTTTCTCCCTTCAGCATATTAAATTATGTGCGTGTGTATATTTCTTTGGAGTTTTCGAAGTCATTTTTTTTTGTTTGAGCCTCTATTCTGTTTTTACCTTTTCCATAAAAGAAACTCATTTCTTTTCTCCCTCACATTAGAAGTCTCTCTTCTTGGGTGCATCCCAAATCTTTGTTTGTTCCTTCCAAACTGAATGGGTCTAACCCAATCTGCGTTCTCACTTCTTTATTTTTTCTCCAAACCGAATTGGCCAAGCCCATTTTTTTTCCTCTTCTCTCTTTCCACTTTCCCACTTCGGCATGGCCAAACTGGCCCATCTCTCCTATAGCAAGCGAACCCCTTCTCCTCCCTTCTTTCTGTACGCTAGAAAACCTACAGAAGAAAAGAAACAGCCACGTACACATAGGAAACCACAGCACCTTCCTTTAATTCCTCCTCCCTCCCTATTTCACTCCAATTCCCTTCTCTCCCAACGAGTGCCTCTTCTACTTCCTCTTCCTTCTTCTGTAAGCTCGCAACTTACAAGGAGGAAACATACAGGAAACAAACAGCCCCTCCACTAACTCCCTTAACCTCTATTCATTTCCAAAACTAAATAAATGTAGATGTGTGCGTTGATCTCCTCTCCTAATCCCATGAGTTCTCCTGCCATCTCCCTTCCCTGTTCTCTCCCTCCAGGACACTCTGCAAAGAAACGGTGCTCGATGGACACCGGTGTTTGACCCCGATGAAGAAGGCCATCCCCAACCGTTTCCTTGCGCCAGAAGATTCTCCTCCATGCCATGAATCCATTCAGGGAAGAAAGAATGCGTCCCGCTGACCACACGCGCAGAATTTTGCATGTCCGTCTACACTGTTCTTCGAGTTCTTCGTGCCGTTCTGTCAAACTCGGTGAGCCTCTATCAAATTCCTTTTGCACGCATACTCATCATCATCTACTCTATCTCGTAGACATCATCATTCGACTCATCTATGTCGTTGCTCGCACCGATGCATGACGGATTCCATCGACATGTCCGCGTACTTCTTAGTTCCTCGGATGATCTTGTGTTCAACATATGATTTGTTTCGCATGCCCATAGTAACCCCATGGTGGAGTTAGATCGCTAGTTTCATCAATAGGAGTTTAGTATAAATTTTTGTTATATTCGTTCTTGCCCAAGATTGAATGGGGTTTGTTTATCAGTTAAACTTTGTATTAATATGTTATTGTTCATATGTTCACGGTATGCCTAGGAGTGCATCCTATTGGTCTCATAATTTTTGCGTGTGACAAATGACTTGTTAGATTTATTTGTTTATCGATTATAATTTTTGTTGTCGCAAGTTGATAATATTTTTATATTGTTATTGTCTTGTGTTAGACACGTCTATAGATTTTAATATAGTTTTGTATGGTTTAATGTACATATTTCATGCCTAATCGTAGTAGTGTGTTATGCTTTTGTTTCATATTAGTTCTTATGATTTGTTATCATGTGTAGTAGTCGATCGGTGAACTTTTGTGTTGATTTGATATTTTTATATGGTCATGACATGCCTAGGAGTTACTCCTAATCATTCCATAATTATAGGAGTTAGGTGTGATTGACTAGATTTATTGTAAGGGTTTCTTTTAATTATTTCTTATAGTTTTGTATGGTGTCTCATGTTGTTATTTTCTTTATAGATCATGTAGTTCTCTTTTGTGCACGTGTACAAAATTTGGTGAATGATCGCCAAGCTTATAATTTCATAGAAGTATTCTAAGCTTTGCTCGCTTTATCGAGTCATGGAATATTTCATGTTTTGACTAGTTCCTTTTGTTTAGCATGAATATATCTTAGATATGTTTTACATATTCATGTTTATCCATGTTGCATGTGTGTTTTATAGATTAAAGTCATGTCATGTTCTAGGTTGTTGTTTATCAAAACTCCATGTTTTATCTAGTTTTCTTCCTGCTACTCGACATGGACAGGATATGTTATATTGTAGAACCTATGTGGTTTAGTGATGTTAGATATTAAAGTAAGCACTATGTTAATACATGTTTATTTTACTGGTTTGAGTTCATACAATGACTATGGTAGATGTCTGTCTATTTATTGTACGTGTTGTTGCATAGTTTCTTTATGCTAGATATGAGATGAAATGCTTTGTTGTTTGGGAACCAATATGTTTGTAGTTACTTGCTGCATAGAATATTGTTGACTAGTTGTTCATCTTGTTTTGTAGATGTTTGTTATCCATGATTACATGGTTGGTCTCTTTAGTTCATGTTTCAAATTTGTATTGCTACATATTGTTTATGCTTGTAGCATATAACTTTCTTTATTACTTCTTGTTAACTATCCTAGGTGTTTCATTTACCTACGATGGTAGCTTTGCATGCTTAGTTGATTGCCATGCCATGTTAGTACTTACTCAAAGTAGAATGCATATTTTGGTTATATGCCTACCATGTGTTACATCATTGCTAGTTTGTCTCTTATGTTCACGCATTGGCTAACCTTTACTTGGTAGATATACATGATAGCAGTTTGTTGGTTTAATATGTTCTTTTATTCAACAACTTCTTGCTTGAACAATACTATGCCATGTTGTTATGATTGTATGACTAGATTGCTATGTCGTGTTGTTATGATTGTATGACTAGTTTGCATAGTGTGTTGGTGTATCAATTCATGTTATAGATCATTCCAAGTTGTTATGTTATGTCTTTACAAGTGTAAATTGTACTTGATAGTAATGCATGTTGTCTTTGTTATTCATGCTATGATATTCATTGCGTGATAGTCATGTTAGTTGATATCAACTAAGTTATCTCATAGTTACGAGTTGTATTCTATTAGTAGCAAACTTTGGCAACTCGTGTGATCATCATCCATGCTTAGCATTATATCTAGTTGTTGCATTGTTATATGTCTAGACATCTTTCATGCAAGTGATCTTTCATGTCTTATTATTCTCCCATGTGTTATAGTTGTTCTTCTGTAGATTGTAGATGCTTAACTTGGTCCCATGATTGTTTTATGAATGTTTGGTGTGGATTCAATAGTTCCTCACATGCTTATTACAACTTAGCTTTCATGAGTAGTTGAGTTGTGCCTTCCTCATATGCTTAGTGTGCATAGTTTGCTCTGTTGTTTAAGCATGTGGTGATAATCTTGTTGCTCATGGTTATTTGGCTATTGGTTACTCCTTGTTATGAAGAGCATATCCTAGTTTAATATCTTCTCATGACAACTCGTACGTGTGATGCTTGTGTTATTAGATAAGACCTCTTAGTTATTTTCTACTCATATGCCTTGTATGATGTGTGTCTCATTATTTAATTGTTTAATAGCTTTGACCGTAGTATTGGGTTGGCTCTTGTTATAGAAATGTTGGCTAATAGCTGTTATGGTTGATGTTTAGTCTTTGCTTGCTGTTAACCATTATGAGTATTTGGATTCATCCAGATATTTATTATTGGTTGATTGTTACTCTTAATCATATCATGTCTAAGATAGTTGTTCATCCATTTGTTCCATGTGTTGTGTAGTTCTTGTTAATTGTTTGACAAATGAATTAGTTTGATATAATGCAGTTGATTCTATTTCCTTTTAATAATGTTTTAGGGCTAGACCTAGATCATTTCAAATCATGTTGTTGAATGATGTTTGAGTGCTTAACTAGTATGGCTTATAATGTTGGTTTGGTTGTCATATAGAATACTTGCTTTTGTTTGATTATATAGTTGTTGTATATGTTTGGTTGCAATTGACCATTATAAATATTTAGATTCTATCTAAATATTTATTTGTGGTTAACTTTTACCTTCATCATGTCATGTTATGATTGAGTAGTTGAAATGCATTGGATGGATTATTCCATGTATGTTCATGCAATTTGGTTTGTTATGTAACCGTTTCCTATATAGTAAGCTGAGATGTGTAGTGGGCACTACTACTGGTTAGTACCATAGTTCATACTAGTTAGTCTTTATCGCCAAGCCTTCCATAGCCGTGTCAACCTAAACCCTATCACTACGTTGAATCCTCTCTACTTACCTCCCTATCATGCTATCTCATTCAAGAATCTCCATTTGATCGATATCCCGCTATCCATCCACTCTTAATTTGTTTTGGATGTTATTTGGATTTTTTTGCTTTGATATTAGTTTGTTTGACTTTTGCTATCGTTGCGACGAGTAGGGAGCGTCGAGGTTGGACATGGACAGAAACAGGTTACGGAAGAAGGACTCAACAATGAAGGCATGCCTCCTTCTTTGATCATACTTATCCTATGTTTTACAAAATTGCATTGTTCTTTATTATATGCATGCTATTTTATCTTGTAGCTAGCGTGTCGATTGACACATTACCTCGATCCGCTTGTCGCCTATTCATTTGACACCTGCGTAGAATTATAGTATTCTGGTAGAGTAGAAATGCTTAGCCATGCTTATCACCCTATAGGTGCTTTGTTGAATGACCTCTGGGTCATTGACAGTTGAAACTTATCGCTGAGCTAGGACGGTTGGCCCTTGTTGACCTTCTCTATCCTCTTCTACTCTGGGTGAAACTTACCATCTGAATACTGGCGCGGGCGATAGCTAAATCAAGGATTGAAGGAGCGATTGGCCGCCCTTCACGAGTTGAAGGGTGCAATCAGTCGTCCGTGCCGCATGAGGTCTAATAAGTCTTGGATTTGAAGATTGTGATAACAGTACAGCCACATGCTATATGGGCACTGGCTTGGGTAATTAGTTAGTTCACTCTTATTGTCGTCATCGCCGTACCACAGATGGGATAGCTGCCTTGCGAGGAGTATCCTCGGCACAAAAGGGGGGCCCGGACTGTGAACTGCGGTTACTTCCGTGTTGAAACCTAGTGAGCTTGGCACAGTAAGTTTGGTCTAATGAAAGACCTCATCACAATCTCCCTGCCGGTATACCAGATGTTGTACTACGCTAGTGACGGCTAGTGGCAACAAGTCGGGATTGTGTCGTGTGGATAAAGTGTACAACCTCTGCAGAGTGTAAAACTATTCGAATAGCCGTGTCCACGGTCATGGACGGCACATGAATCTTTCTTGACATACAGGACCTGTCTTGCTTATTCCCTCTTTGGCCCTATTCTTGAAACCTATGAAGGACGTGAGTTGATCGATGATCCTAACTTTGATGGAAGTTATTCTGAGATAAAACATTTTTCATCTAAAAACTGCTATCGTCCAGTTACTATGTTATTTCAAACAAAATTAGCTTTTATGCAAATGAGCCATACAGCCTTCCTTTGAAGCCACATGTAGCTAATAGGTCCTTCCCCGTGGGAGGCATGTTGAGTACGTAATGTACTCATGGCAATACTTTTGTTGAACAACAGAGATCTACGAAGACGAAGGTGATGCTACAACTACTATGGCAACCCGTAGGAGTGAGGTCACGTGGACTACATCGACTGCCTGTGGCTGAGATGGAGTCGCTACGCATTGTATTTTCTGCTGTTTTCTGATTGTAATAAATGTCATGAGACATTTCACTAGGTATGTCTTGTGACAAATATACTACATTTAATGCTTTTACGTATTCTGCAATGATACTATTTCACTGTGTTGTCAACAATGATCCCGGGGTTGACAATTAAACACAGGAGGATTTGGAAGATAATTCCGGGTTCTCACAGAAGTGGTATGAAAGCCGATGTCGACCTAGTCACATGACCTTAGTTAGAAATGGAAAGCCTTAGGGACTATTGTTATAAGAAAAAAAAACTATTTTGAAAAGGATCATTCTCGTACTCTTCTCCTTCACTATTGCTATTGTCATCTCATCTTATTCAATTGAATTTAAACTCTACTTCTCTACCATCTTCTTTGTAGTATGTGAAACCCTTTTCCCTGCCCTTGGTGTTGAAAAGTCAGAAGCTTCACATGAAGTGCCAAGAATTTCAAGATAACTTCAACCCCTGAAGCTTTGAGTAGCAAAATTTTTCCAAGAGAAGACACTTCGAGACCTCAAGAAGGCAACAACCGTCGATCATGCTCCAATCGTCAATGTCGAAGATTTGCCCCATGATTTATTGTGACCGGCCATATAGGATTAGGTTGGTTAACACCCCTGTAGTGATAGAACTCGTAGCATGTAGACGCAAAACCTTTCTTATGCAAGTATTGTCTGCATTTTTTGGTATTTTCCTATGCAGTCATACTAAAACCCTATTTGCCAAAATGAGTTGCTTTTGAGTTTTATTTGGATAGCTTCATGGTTATCTCGGTGTTATTTTTTGTTTATCTTCTGGGGTATCTCTGCCTTTGGTAGGATTCTTTAATTCATCTTTATGCTTTCCCTCTTCTCTATAAACCCTGGAAGACACTTTGAGAGCAAGGAAGCCGCAACAACCATTTGGAGGTCTATTATCCAGGTGAGCCTTATGTAAAACCTCTTTTAAGGGGGGTAGTAGACGGTGATTCGTGTCGAGATCGAAGATTTAAAGACCTTCATTTGCATATAAGACGAAGATTTGAAGACCTTCACCGCGCCTACCATAAAGTTCAACCTGAAGAAGAATCAAAGAGTCCAGCCGCACCAAAGCTTGACCTATAGAAGAAGGACAAGTCCGAAGAATGTTCCACCACTCGGAGATGTTATCAGATTACCATCCCAAGACCGAAGGACAACTTCCAAGCCTTGACCAAGCTAGAGACAGTATGGACAATCAAAGTATCTTGAATAAAGACGCCGAAGTTGCCTATCACGAAGTTCAGAATCAACGATGATTCCACAAGTTTCAGAGAAGAACCGTGTTGAAGACGAAGCTAACCCAAACCCATTTTCTTTAGTCAGCCTGAATCTCGGGGACGAGATTCCTATTAAGGGGGGTAGACTTGTAACATCCCGATTCTCGGAATGTTTAAGAAAACGTTTTCCAAAAATCAGGGCGAGAAAATATCATTTTTTTTATTTGTTAACAAAGCTTAAATTGGACTTTTATTATTTGAGGATTTAATTTGTTCTAATGCGAACTTAAATTTAAATTGAGTTTTGTTCTTCTCTTTTAGTTGGGTTTTGTTTTTCTCCCTTCAGCATATTAAATTATGTGTGTGTGTATATTTCTTTGGAGTTTCCGAAGTCATTTGTTTTTTTTGTTTTAGCCTCTATTCTGTTTCTACCTTTTCCATAAAAGAAACTCATTGCTTTTCTCCCTCACATTAGAAGTCTCTCTTCTTGGGTGCATTCCAAATCTTTGTTTGTTCCTTCCAAACTGAATGGGTCTAACCCAATCTGCCTCCTCACTTCTTTATTTTTTCTCCAAACCGAATTGGCCAAGCCCATTTTTTTTCCCTCTTCTCTCTTTCCACTTTCCCACTTGGGCCTGGCCAAACTGGCCCATCTCTCCTATAGCAAGCTAACCCCATCTCCTCCCTTCTTTCTGTACGCTAGAAAACCTACATAAGAAAAGAAACAGCCATGTACACATAGGAAACCACCGCACCTTCCTTTAATTCCTCCTCCCTCCCTATTTCACTCCAATTCCCTTCTCTCCCAACGAGTGCCTCTTCTCCTTCCTCTTCCTTCTTCTGTACGCTCGCAACTTACATGGAGGAAACCTACAGGAAACAAACAGCCCCTCCACTAACTCCTTTAACCTCTGTTCATTTCCAAAACTAAATATATGTAGATGTGTGCATTGATCTCCTCTCCCAATCCCATGAGTTCTCCTGCCATCTCCCTTCCCTGTTCTCTCCCTCCATGACACTCTGCAAAGAAACGGTGCTTGATGGACACCGGTGTTCGACCCCGATGAAGGAGGCCATCCCCAACCGTTTCCTTGCGCCAGAAGATTCTCCTCCATGCCATGAATACATTCAGGGAAGAAAGAATGCGTCCCGCTGACCACACGCGCAGAATTTCGCAAGTCCGTCTACATTGTTCGTCGAGTTCTTCGTGCCGTTCTGTCAAACTCGGTGAGCCTCTATCAAATTCCTTTTGCACGCATACTCATCATCATCTACTCTATCTCATAGACATCATCATTCGACTCATCTATGTCGTTGCTCGCGCCGATGCATGAACGGATTCCATCGACATGTCCGCGTACTTTTTAGTTCCTCGGATGATCTTGTGTTCAACATATGATTTGTTTCTCATGCCCATAGTAACCCCATGGTGGAGTTAGATCGCTAGTTTCATCAATAGGAGTTTAGTATAAATTTTTGTTATATTCGTTCTTGCCCAAGATTGAATCGGGTTTGTTTATCGGTTAAATTTTGTATTAATATGTTATTGTTCATATGTTCGCGATATGCCTAGGAGTGCATCCTATTGGTCTCATAATTTTTGCTTGTGACAAATGACTTGTTAGATTTATCTCTTTATCGATTATAATTTATGTTGTCGGAAGTTGATAATGTTTTTATATTGTTATTGTCTTGTGTTAGACATGTCTATAGATTTTAATATAGTTTTGTATGGTTTAATGTACATATTTCATGCCTAATCGTAGTAGTGTGTTATGCTTTTGTTTCATATTAGTTCTTATGATTTGTTATCATGTGTAGTAGTCGATCGGTGAACTTTTGTGTTGATTTGATATTTTTATATGGTCATGACATGTCTAGGAGTTACTCCTAATCATTCCATAATTATAGGAGTTAGGTGTGATTGACTAGATTTATTGTAAGGGTTTCTTTTAATTATTTCTTATAGTTTTGTATGGTGTCTCATGTTGTTATTTTCTTTATAGATCATGTAGTTCTCTTTTGTGCACGTGTACAAAATTTGGTGAATGATCGCCAAGCTTATAATTTCATAGAAGTATTCTAAGCTTTGCTCTCTTTATCGAGTCGTGGAATATTTCATGTTTTGACTAGTTCCTTTTGTTTAGCATGAATATATCTTAGATATGTTTTACATATTCATGTTTATCCATGTTGCATGTGTGTTTTATAGATTAAAGTCATGTCATGTTCTAGGTTGTTGTTTATCAAAACTCCATGTTTTATCTAGTTTTCTTCATGCTACTTGACATGGACAGGATATGTTATATTGTAGAACCTATGTGGTTTAGTGATGTTAGATATTAAAGTAAGCACTATGTTAATACATGTTTATTTTACTGGTTTGAGTTCATACAATGCCTATGGTAGGTGTCTATCTATTTATTGTACGTGTTGTTGCATAGTTTCTTTATGCTAGATATGAGATGAAATGCTTTGTTGTTTGGGAACCAATATGTTGTAGTTACTTGCTGCATAGAATATTGTTGACTAGTTGTTCATCTTGTTTTGTAGATGTTTGTTATCCATGATTACATGGTTGGTCTCTTTAGTTCATGTTTCAAATTTGTATTGCTACATATTGTATATGCTTGTAGCATATAATTTTCTTTATTACTTCTTGTTAACTATCCTAGGTGTTTCCTTTACCTACGATGGTAGCTTTGCATGCTTAGTTGATTGCCATACCATGTTAGTACTTACTCAAAGTAGAATGCATATTTTGGTTATATGCCTACCATGTGTTACATCATTGCTAGTTTGTCTCTTATGTTCACGCATTGGCTAACCTTTTCTTGGTAGATATACATGATAGCAGTTTGTTGGTTTAATATGTTCTTTTATTCAACAACTTCTTGCTTGAACAATACTATGCCATGTTGTTATGATTGTATGACTAGATTGCTATGTCGTGTTGTTATGATTGTATGGCTAGTTTGCATAGTGTGTTGGTGTAGGGTAACGCAGCAGAAAACAAAAAAATTCCGACCTACGCACCAGCCCAGGACCACTATGGAGACTGCATACAAGGTTTGATCATTTTCGTTACCGACTCGTAGCGCAGCGGAAGTAGAGTCAATGACGATCGGCGGTGCAGATCCCCGCAGCTAGGATTTACAACCTCCCAACCGCGAGGATGTACTCCCTCATCTGCCCCTCGGACAGCCCTCCGGGAGGCGGTCGAACAGTCCCCCGGACGGTGTCGCGGACAGCCCTTCAGGAGGACTCACAGAACTCGGACCGTCACTTGGACAGCCCCTCGGGCACTAAGATCGAAACTACGACCTCTCTACAGAGTTGCACACATACGGTGTCATCTATCCGGCAGGGCTTCGCCGTCCAGAACTAGTTCCCACCGGAACCCAGACAGCCTTTCGGCTCTACGAAACTCTTTTCGTGGGAGGGAGAGAGAAGCCAGATTATTGCATGGCACTTGTATGTGAGAAGGGATGAGTGTGGAGGGCTACCCCTCCACCTCTATTTATAGGAAATCCCAAGGGGTAGGGTGGTTTTACAATAAAACCCAAAAGCACATGAATGAAGTCCTTCCACCAAGGGTATAAGGGTGAAACCAAGGAACAAGAGGGGCTCCATGGTGGAGCCCCAAGTGTGCCTGGCCACACCCCTTGGGGGGCCCCCAAGAGGGCCTCCCAATCCATCCATGTCATCCCTAGATCTTTTGGGATAAAGCCCAAACAAGTGGCTTTCCAAAAAGTAACCCAAAAAGCACTTTCACTATTCATGACGACATTTTTCAACGTCCGTTCGAACTGAAAATATTTATGTGGGCTTAGAACATTTCCAGTACCCATCATAATAATTTTCAACGCGTTCTGGAACAATTCCAGTTTAGTGATTTCATCTGCGAAAAGCATCTGAAGCGGTTCCGGCAGCTCCGGAACATTTCCGGTTTTCATGTCGGAAAATTCCCAGAAGTTTCCAGAATGATTCTGGCACCCTCCAAGAATTATCAGGCATCTGCCGAAACCAATTTGACTTAATGGAATACCCCAAAACAACTTTTGAGTTTCACCGGAACTCATCCGGTGACCTCTCTCTGCGGAACTTTTCCGCTGTCCGAAACTTTTTCGGTGTCCGAAACTTTTCCGGTGATTTTCTCTCAGACTCCCTGTCTAGTATTCAGTAGATAGATGACCCTTAAGCGTGTGACCCTATAGGTTCAGTGAAGTATAGACATGACACGGAACCCTTTCCGATCAATGATCAACATCGGAGCCGTGGACACCCATATTGACCCCTATACCCACACGAATGAATATTCGAGTGAACCTCCAGTTGCCGTGTGCTATTCCTGTTGCTTCACAATATGTTACAAATACCCAAGGTGAGACATGATGGCATCCCCGTGGGTCAACAACTTGTCCACTATGCCAGTTACCTCGTTACCGGTATTTGTTCTCTTTTCTCGTTACCATGTTCCGGCATCACCGTGATCAAATCACAAAGTGTCTGGCCAGACGATGATGGATACCGTAACACCGAGAGGGCCCAGAGATATCTCTCCATCGTCGGAGGAGCAAATCCCAATCTCGAGCTATCAAGTTACTTGACACTCACTTTTCCATGAACCCGTAAGCCACCGTAATAGCCACCCATTTACGGATGACGTTTAACAAACCCCAAAGTTCATGAATCAAGCATGAAGAAACTCGATACTCTCATGGTCTGAGGAATCATGCAAACGTTAACCATCTATGTGTTATTAACCATTAACTTGTGACGAAAGTATCCCATAGCATAACATCAATTCGGGTCGATTCAACACAAATGTTCTTCTAACATTGTGCCCTCAAAGTTGCCGGCATAGTCATGCCCACGATCAGGAAAACAGAACCATCATGCAACACTTGAGCTAGTCTCAGAGGCCAGACTAGGAATACATTTTACCGTTTATTATTCCACACGTGCATATGAGTCTTCCTCCGAGCCTCGTGGTTATTGTAGACTCAAGAACCATAGCAGTTATAGCATGGAACATAAACCTAATTATGAACAGGGAGATAATCAATAACATTTATTATTGCCTCTAGGGCATATCTCCTACAGACTCCCACTTGCACTAGAGTCAATAATCTAGTTAATGCTAATGCACTTTACACCTGTGGCACACCGGTGTAAATATGCTTTGCATGTGGTATAGCCTGATGTCCAACGGATCTGACGACTTCATCTCTGTGTGTATCTTTGCGTATCCTCGCGTTTTCATGATTTCACAAAATTCATATTTTGTGTGGACTTGGCTTCGTATGTATGTGAATCACAGGTCGAACCTGGATTCCTCAGACTGAGTTATGGAGCAACTACCTGCAGTAGTGTCCCATTGACCAAAGCCTTCTTGGAACCATACTAAGTTCATGAAAGAACTATATGATTCAGCATCTTGTTTGTCGCTTTTAAAAGCGGCAACATACTTCGCCTCTGTTATAGAATTCGCCACAGTAACTTGTTTGGAACAATTTCCAACTACCGTGCCACCATATTGTGTGTTACACAAAACCCTCAATTTAAATCAAAAATCGCTTGGAGCATGGATGAAGACTGTATCGATGTAACCTTTTACAACGAACTCTTCATGATCTCCGCTTGTGAGAAAACATGTCATCGGTGCTACTATAGTACTCAATGACCCTTTTTCACTGTTGTCCCATGATCATAACTTTTGATCACTTTGGTATCTATACTCGCAACAACTTTGGGAGTATTGGACATATCTGGTTGTTTTTACATACCATGGAATACATGATTAATCCAAACACAAGAGTGTGTGGAATCTCCATCATGTATTTTGCTCATCAGTGTTTTGGGACACCGAGTCTTGCAAAAACTCTTTCCATGTGACTTCGGCAAGAATCACTCCTTGACGTTTTTAATGCTAAAAGGTTTTAGCATCTTGTCAATATGTATCTTTGCTCAGCCCCATTAGGTAAATCTATCTCCATAGATCATCATGCCTAATATAAAGGCTATTTAGCCCAAGCACTTCATCGAAAAACTATTTTCAAATGAAGTCCTAATTCGTGTCAAGAAATTTATTTCCAATTAACAATGTGTCAAGCACACAACATTTTTTTTGAAATTTTATTATGCTCCCACTTACTTTCTTGAATCATAAGCATCTTCGTTACCCATTGATGAAGTCAAACCCCTTTGACTATTTCATCAAAACACGAAGATTCCAACTCCATTTTGCTCTCTTCTGTCCATTGCTGGAACTCTGAAGTTTGCATACTTACTAGAATCCTCTGGACTGACAAAATACCTTGGACTGTAACACATGCAAGTCCTTGGTTTCGTTTCCATCAGATGGAAATCCTATTGTCATCCTTGTTTCATATCTCATGATTGAAATATGTATTAATTGCTAGTTCAACCCGAACCGACTTTAAGCATCGCTACGATGAAACAACCTCATCGTAGTCAACTCCTTGAACTTGTTATTGCAGCAAGTCGAGCTTTATGGATAAAACATTTTTATCCTTATCAGTTTTAAGTTCCATAAATATTTGTTAGACTCTAAGTCTTCCGAAAGGTGTATCAAGGTTTTAATCTTGAAACATTTGTATGGAGACTATCTCGAATTGTATTGGCATTTAGCCAATTCCGGAGTCAGGGCCCATCAACGCTTCCTTGTGTATTGTAGGTATACTGTTGTCTAACAACAATATCTCGTTTGCGCATCTGAGAGGTTTGCACGAGCCTTGCCTACGTGGTTCAGCTGCAAGTTCGACTGAAGTCCATACATTTTATTGTAGAGACTTCTGTATCAGTCGCAGTAGGAAACTCCGGAATTACTTCCAAGGTCTCTTTCCTTTGACCTGATGACGAAGATACTGTTTATCTCATCGAGTTGCACTATTCTCCCACTCACCTTTTTGAAAGAACCATTTTCTTCAAAAAGCATACCGTTCTTTGTGGCAAACCTATTTGCCTTGGTATAGTGAGGGAGGAATACCCAATGACTTGGGATAACCTACAAAGTAGCACTTGTCTGATTTGGAATAGGTTTGTAACCTTTTACACAAGCCCCATATTCCAAATGTTTAAGAAAAGATATAACATGGTTGGGCGTACCATACCATGGTGTCATTTCAACAGACCCGATGGAGCTCTTTTCAGTGTAAAAGCCGCAGTCTCTAAAGCATCACTCTTTAAAAGGGATAATGGCAAATTTATTTATGTCATCTTTGATCTTACCATGTCATGAATGGTTCGATTACATCTCCACGGACTTTCCACTTGCAGTGGTGTTCCGGGAGGTGCAAGTTATGAAACCCATTTCACAACTCATCAGACATTCGCTAAACTTGTAACTCAAATCTTCCTTTCTGCAATCGAATTGTAGAAACATAATTTTCTTGTTACAATAATTTCTTCTTCATTTTGAAAACCTTTCGAATGATTTCAAAAGATCCAGACTTACGTCTCATCAAGTAAATATCTATATATCTACTTGAGTCATTTCTGAAGATAGATAAATCCACTACTAACAACATTTATCGGACTACACACATCAAAATGTATGATCACCAATAAGTTTGTTATTCGTTCTTTTTGGCCTATGAATGGTATTTCAGTCACTTCACTTTTCGGAGGAAATGTGCAAGTGTCAGATGATTCAAAATCAAATGACTTCAAAATCCATCATAATGGAATTTTCCATGCGGGTTTCTCCAATGTGACCAAATGCAGTGCCACACTTGTGTGGTATTCTTTTAGTCTTGCGACATTTAGCGTCAGTGTTATGGATGTATCATATTACCATCAATATTCATAACATACGTCCCATCTTGGATGGAAGCATGGCCCTTCATGTTATTCATAATACTGAACAACAATTGTTGTTTTTATGAACAACTGTTTTGCAACAAACATTGTGCAATGGGTTAGAGTGTATGAAACTCTAAAATGAATTATGAAAGTAAATCCAGAGGTAATATATTATTATCAACATTCATACATACATCTCATTCATAATGAAAGTATGGCCCTTATGTTATTCATAACACCGAACATCAAAAGTTCTCTTATGAACAACCTTCTTGCAAGATACCTTATGCAATGGGCTAGAGTGTGTAAAACTCTAAATGAATTATGAAAATAAATACAGACGGTAATACACCGATGGAAGGTATAGTAACATTTACTATGTTCCCTGTGTATACCTAAACCTCATTCCTGGCTAGTCTTTCAGGCCATAGTAGTTCTTACATCGAGTTGCAATAGAATGCAATCGAGCGGGTATCTTTTTGATTAACTCACAATACCCAAGAATCAGTGATTAACAATTTAATCATAATTCCCAAGAACTATATCTTTGACCAGCCTTCTATACATCAAAAACTTGTATGACATTCATACATGAGCTGGATATTCCAGTCTTCTTTCTTTTGCCTTTATACTTCTAACAGTTTAACTTTCAGTATTTCTCCTACTCTCAGAAGAAGCACTCAACTTAAGAGTGGCGTTAGCCCCGGACTTCCTAGGTGTGTTATCACACTAACACCCTTCAGACACTTCCTTTCTCTTTAAGTTGTTGTTTTATTCACCTTTCATCATATGACAGGCGTTCTTCTGGATCCCTCTCTTATCAGTCTAATGCATAGTAAACTTCTTTACTAATAGTTTGCAAACAAACATTGCTTTAGATATCTCATATCTTTTAGCCTTTGTCTGTCTCTGAAAACTGATTTTCAGATTCCATGAATATCACATAACTATCCAAACTTTCGAAGTTCGCGTCTCATGGAAGCAAACATATTGCACTTGACTGAAACGGAATTCTAGCTTTTGGATCGAAGGATGAGAGTCACATGATCCATAGCATAAGCGAGAGAATACCGAAAGTATGCGATAGGACAAAGTCCTTCTTGGCACTCTTGAGGACAATCCTCACATTACGTTACCAACCGTAAAGTTCTAACCAGATATTTAACAGCTTATTCAATTTTAACAGGGAAGGTGGAAACGCGAGCCATTATTCTATAACTGTTAAGCAAACCACACTTAGACAATGTTCATAATTAATTGCACTAAGAATTAAACAAGTTAATTCAATAGTGCACTCCCACTCAAATCAATATCTCTCATAATTGATTGTGAGTGATTCAAGATCCGCATATCAATTCAACGCCATTGACGGGTTCATCACTCATGACGTGAATTTCAATCGGTAGGCCAACTTGCCAATCACATCTCTATGTGACTCTTGTCCATCTTTCGATGCGTGTGTTCCGAGCTCAGGACTGTCCTGCCAGAACGTCAAGACAACCAAGTGATCACGCAGTGAGGTCTGACCTTCACCCGCCTTACACCTCTCTAATCGTTCGTGCTCATGTGTACATGGCGCACCCCGAAAAGATACGTGTTGTAGACGGTGCTACACTTGGGAGAACACTAACTACTTGATATTTTTGTGAGAGATCACCCTAATAAAAGCAACTACCGCGCAATCAAGAAGGGTGCATCATAAGGGATAAACATCTCAGGCAATTCATAATAGCATGATATGGTATAGCCCTTTCTGACGGAGAAGTCTTGTATTCCTTCGTCTTCGGCATTCACGTCGGTGATCACCTTCGTGAAGATTGCCACCACCTTGTCGATGCAGCAGATAATATTGCTATCTCTATAGCTAATAAAATAATGCATTACACAAGGTTGACACACAGGTCATTTAAAGTGCAATCATATGGCTCCAGCCATCATGCCGAATCATGACACGCAGGTCATGTTAATCAATTTACATTATATAGTCATCTCATACATAATCAAATTATTATGAGCACCGCTATACCACATCACATGCACATGTAAACCCTCCTGCAAAACCAAGTTAGACGCCTCTAATTGGTTCATGCAAAAACTTGTTTTTCGAGGCTTCTAAGGTTTCGAAACAAACCGAAGCTACCAACGTCCATCATCAAGTATGATAATTCAAGTCGCTAGATTAACAATGCGGGGTGTATGAAGCACGAGATAATAAAATCTCGAACCCCATACTAAACTTCATCATACGCATGACCCCCGTGCAGATCATATCTGCATTACCCTTTTGTCTGCGGAATTTCATCTTTCTTTTTAAATACGGTGGAATTCAATGAACTGTTAGCACTTCGTTGATCAATCAGGATCGCGGATTGCCAGAACATTGAAACTCCACCATACTGTTATCAAGATCAGAAATATCCAAATTCCAGGGAAGCAACATGAACATCAGGTAACAGATTTCATCTGCTACCCGCACAAATAATTTTCAGTAATAGAACTCATCTACTACCTAATTATATTGTGCAACACCCATACATCACTATGTATTCTAGATCGCAACCTGCATCTATGCATAGCACGGCTCTTGATGCCACTGTAGGGTAACGCAGCAGAAAACAAAAAATTTCCAACCTACGCACCAGCCCAGGACCACTATGGAGACTGCATACAAGGTTTCATCATTTTCGTTACCGACTCGTAGCGCAGCGGAAGTAGAGTCGATGACGATCGGCGGTGCAGATCCCCGCAGCTAGGATTTACAACCTCCCAACCGCGAGGATGTACTCCCTCATCTGCCCCTCGGACATCCCTCCGGGAGGCGGTCGAACAGTCCCCCGGACGGTGTCGCGGACAGCCCTTCGGGAGGACTCACAGAACTCGGACCGTCACTTGGACAGCCCCTCGGGAACTAAGATCGAAACTACGACCTCTCTACAGAGTTTCACACATACGGTGTCATCTATCCGGCAGGGCTTCGCCGTCCAGAACTAGTTCCCACCGGAACCCAGACAGCCTTTCGGCTCTACGAAACTCTTTTCGTGGGAGGGAGAGAGAAGCCAGATTAGTGCATGGCACTTGTATGTGAGAAGGGATGAGTGTGGAGGGCTGCCCCTCCACCTCTATTTATAGGAAATCCCAAGGGGTAGGGTGGTTTTACAATAAAACCCAAAAGCACATGAATGAAGTCCTTCCACCAAGGGTATAAGGGTGAAACCAAGGAACAAGAGGGGCTCCATGGTGGAGCCCCAAGTGTGGCTGGCCACACTCCTTGGGGGGCCCCCAAGAGGGCCTCCCAATCCATCCATGTCATCCCTAGATCTTTTGGGATAAAGCCCAAACAAGTGGCTTTCCAAAAAGTAACCCAAAAAGCACTTTCACTATTCACGATGACATTTTTCAGCGTCCGTTCGAACCGAAAATATTTATGTGGGCTTAGAACATTTCCAGTACCCACCATAATAATTTTCAACGCGTTCTGGAACAATTCCAGTTTAGTGATTTCATCTGCGAAAAGCATCTGAAGCGGTTCCGGCAGCTCCGGAACATTTCCGGTTTTCATCTCGGAAAATTCCCAGAAGTTTCCAGAATGATTCTGGCACCCTCCAAGAATTATCAGGCATGTGCCAAAACCAATTTGACTTAATGGAATACCCCGAAACAACTTTTCAGTTTCACCGGAACTCATCCGGTGACCTCTCTCTACGGAACTTTTCCGCTGTCCGAAACTTTTTCGGTGTCCGAAACTTTTTCGGTGATTTTCTCTCAGACTCCCTGTCTAGTATTCAGCAGATAGATGACCCTTAAGCATGTGACCCTATAGGTTCGGTGAAGTATAGACATGACACGGAACCCTTTCCGATCAATGATCAACATCGGAGCCGTGGACACCCATATTGACCCCTATACCCACACGAATGAATATTCGAGTGAACCTCTAGTTGCCGTGTGCTATTCCTGTTGCTTCGCGATATGTTACAAATACCCAAGGTGAGACATGATGGCATCCCCGTGGGTCAACAACTTGTCCACTATGCCAGTTACCTCGTTACCGGTATTTGTTCTCTTTTCTCGTTACCGTGTTCCGGCATCCCCGTGATCAAATCACAAAGTGTCTGGCCAGACGATGATGGATACCGTAACACCGAGAGGGCCCAGAGATATCTCTCCATCGTTGGAGGAGCAAATCCCAATCTCGAGCTATCAAGTTACTTGACATACTTTTCCATGAACCCGTAAGCCACCGTAATAGCCACCCATTTACGGATGACGTTTAACAAACCCCAAAGTTCATGAATCAAGCATGAAGAAACTCGATACTCTCATGGTCTGAGGAATCATGCAAACGTTAACCATCTCTGTGTTATTAACCATTAACTTGTGACGAAAGTATCCCATAGCATAACATCAATTCGGGTCGATTCAATACAAATGTTCTTCTAACATTGTGCCCTCAAAGTTGCCGGCATAGTCATGCCCATGATCAGGAAAACAGAACCATCATGCAACACTTGAGCTAGTCTCAGAGGCCAGACTAGGAATACATTTTACCGTTTATTATTCCACACGTGCATATGAGTCTTCCTCCGAGCCTCGTGGTTATCGTAGACTCGAGAACCATAGCAGTTATAGCATGGAACATAAACCTAATTATGAACAGGGAGATAATCAATAACATTTACTATTGCCTCTAGGGCATATCTCCTATAGTTGGTGTATCAATTCATGTTATTGATCATTCCAAGTTGTTATGTTATGTCTTTACAAGTGTAAATTGTACTTGATAGTAATGCATGTTGTCTTTGTTATTCATGCTATGATATTCATTGCGTGATAGTCATGTTAGTTGATATCAACTAAGTTATCTCATAGTTACGAGTTGTATTCTATTAGTAGCATACTTTGGCAACTCGTGTGATCATCATCCATGCTTAGCATTATATCTAGTTGTTGCATTGTTATATGTCTAGACATCTTTCAAGCAAGTGATCTTTCATGTCTTATTATTCTCACATGTGTTATAGTTGTTCTTCTGTAGATTGTAGATGCTTAACTTGGTCCCATGATTGTTTTATGAATGTTTGGTGTGGATTCAATAGTTCCTCACATGCTTATTACAACTTAGCTTTCATGAGTAGTTGAGTTGTGCCTTCCTCATATGCTTAGTGTGCATAGTTTGCTCTGTTGTTTAAGCATGTGGTGATAATCTTGTTGCTCATGGTTATTTGGCCATTGGTTACTCCTTGTTTTGAAGAGCATATCCTAGTTTAGTATCTTCTCATGACAACTCGTACGTGTGATGCTTGTGTTATTAGATAAGACCTCTTAGTTATTTTCTACTCATATGCCTTGTATGATGTGTGTCTCATTATTTAATTGTTTAATAGCTTTGACTGTAGTATTGGGTTGGCTCTTGTTATAGAAATGTTGGCTAATAGCTGTTATGGTTGATGTTTAGTCTTTGCTTGCTGTTAACCATTATGAGTATTTGGATTCATCCAGATATTTATTATTGGTTGATTGTTACTCTTAATCATCTCATGTCTAAGATAGTTGTTCGTCCATTTGTTCCATGTGTTCTGTAGTTCTTGTTAATTGTTTGACAAATGAATTAGTTTGATATAATGCAGTTGATTCTATTTCCTTTTAATAATGTTTTAGGGCTAGACCTAGATCATTTCAAATCATGTTGTTGAATGATGTTTGAATGCTTAACTAGTATGGCTTATAATGTTGGTTTGGTTGTCATATAGAATACTTGCTTTTGTTTGATTATATAGTTGTTGTATATGTTTGTTGCAATTGACCATTATAAATATTTAGATTCTATCTAAATATTTATTTGTGGTTAACTTTTACCTTCATCATGTCATGTTATAATTGAGTAGTTGAAATGCATTGGATGGATTATTCCATGTATGTTCCTGCAATTTGGTTTGTTATGTAACTGTTTCCTATATAGTAAGCTGAGATGTGTAGTGGGCACATACTACTGGTTAGTACCACAGTTCATACTAGTTAGTCTTGATCGCCAAGCCTTCCATAGTCGTGTCAACCTAAACCCTGTCACTACGTTGAATCCTCTCTACTTACCTCCCTATCATGCTATCTCATTTCGGAATCTCCATTTGATCGATATCCCGCTATCCATCCACTCTTAATTTGTTTTGGATGTTATTTGGATTATTTTGCTTTGGTATTTATTTGTTTGTCTTTTGCTATCATTGCGACGAGTAGGGAGTGACGAGGTTGGACATGGACAGAAACAGGTTACGAAAGAAGGACTCAACAATGAAGGCATGCCTCCTTCTTTGATCATACTTATCCTATGTTTTACAAAATTGCATTGTGTTTTATTATATGCATGCTATTTTATCTTCTAGCTAGCGTGTCGATTAACACATTACCTCAATCCGCTTGTCACCTATTCATTTGACACCTGAGTAGAATTATAGTATTCTTGTAGAGTAGAAATGCTTAGCCATGCTTATTACCCTATAGGTGCTTTGTTGAATGACCTCTGGGTCATTGACAGTTGAAACTTATCGCTGAGCTAGGCCGGTTGGCCCTTGTTGACCTTCTCTATCCTCTTCTACTCTGGGTGAAACTTACCATCTGAATACTGGCACGGGCGACAGCTGAATCAAGGATTGAAGGAGTGATTGGCCGCCCTTCATGAGTTGAAGGGGGCAATCAGTCGTCCGTGTTGCATGAGGTCTAATAAGTCTTGGATTTGAAGATTGTGATAACAGTACAGCCACATGCTATATGGGCACTGGCTTGGTTAATTAGGTAGTTCACTCTTATTGTCGTCATCACCGTACCGCAGATGGGATAGCTGCCTTGCGAGGAGTATCCTCGGCACAAAAGGGGGGCCCGGACTGTGAACTGCGGTTTCTTCCGTGTTGAAACCTAGTGGGCTTGGCACAGTAAGTTTGGTCTAATGAAAGACCTCGTCACAATCTCCCTGTCGGTATACCAGATGGTGTACTACGCTAGTGACGGCTAGTGGCAACAAGTCGGGATTGTGTTGTGTGGGTAAAGTGCACAACCTCTGCAGAGTGTAAAACTATTTAAATGGTCGTGTCCACGGTTATGGACGACACATGAATCTTTCTTGACATACAGGACCTGTCTTGCTTATTCCCTCTTTGCCCCTATTCTTGAAACCTATGAAGGACGTGAGTTGATCGATGATCCTCACTTTGATGGAAGTTATTCTGAGATAAAACATTTTTCATCTAAAAACTGCTATCGTCCAGTTACTATGTTATTTCAAACGAAATTAGCTTTTATGGAAATGAGCCATACATCCTTCCTTTGAAGCCACATGTAGCTCATAGGTCCTTCCCCGTGGGAGGCATGTTTAGTACGTAATGTACTCATGGCAATACTTTTGTTGAACAACAGAGATCTACGAAGACGAAGGTGATGCTACAACTACTATGGCAACCCGTAGGAGTGAGGTCACGTGGACTACATCGACTGCCTGTGGCTGAGATGGAGTCGCTACGCATTGTATTTTCCGCTGTTTTCAGATTGTAATAAATGTCATGAGACATTTCACTAGGTATGTCTTGTGACAAATATACTACATTTAATGCTTTTACGTATTCTGCAATGATACCATTTCACTGTGTTGTCAACAATGATCCTGGGGTTGACAATTAAACACAGGAGGATCTGGAAGATAATTCCGGGTTCTCACATGTTATATTATCATTCTTGGATGTTTTACAATCATTTTATAGCAACTTTATATCATTTTTTGGGACTAACCTATTGACATAGTGCCCAGTGCCAGTTGCTGTTTTCTGCTTGTTTTTTACTTCGCAGGAAATCAATACCAAACGGAGTCCAAACGCAGCCAAACTTTTTGGAGATTTTTTTTGGACCAGAAGACATCTAGTGGGCCAAAGAAGTACCGAAGAGGGGGCCCGAGGTGAGCACAAGACACCAGGGCGCGACTGGGCCCCCAGGCGCGCCCTGATGGGTTGTGCCCACCTCGGTGACCTCCCGCACCGCCTCTTTGCTCTATAAATACCCCAATATTCCAGAAACCCTAGGGGAGTCGACGAAAATCAATTCCAGCCGCCGTAAGTTCCCGAAACCACAGATCCAATCTAGACACCATCACGGAGGGCTTCATCATCCCCATTGGTGCCTCTCCGATGATGCGTGAGTAGTTCATTGTAGACCTACGGGTCCGTAGTTAGTAGCTAGATGGCTTCCTTCGGATGTGTTATAATGCAAAATAAAATTTGAATGGGTTTTGAACAATATTTATAGTAGTAATTTGCTTGGTTATACTAACGGATCTCACGAAGGTTTTGTTGAGTTCTGTGTGATTGAAGTTTTCAAGTTTTGGGTGTGACGATGATGGATGAAGTAATGAAGAGATGCAAAAGCCTAAGCTTGGGGATGCCCAAGGCACCCCAAGTTAATATCCAAGGAGACTCAAGCGTCTAAGCTTGGGGATGCCCCGGAAGGCATCCCCTCTTTCTTCTAACGACTATCGGTAACACACTTGAGGCTATATTTTTATTCGTCACATGATATGTGTTTTGCTTGGAGCGTCTTGCATGATATGAGTCTTTGCTTTTGAGTTTGTCACAATCATCACCTCTGAACACATTTTGCTTGAGATAGCTTCACATCATCATAATTTGTTAGAATTGCTCTTTGTGCTTCACTTAAATTTGTCGAGCTAGGTGGTTGCTCTAGTGCTTCACTTATATCTTTTTGAGCACGGTGGTGCGAATATTTTGAAGAAACTTGTTCTCTTGCTTCACTTATATCTTTTTGAGAATTGCTAGATATTTTGTAGAAATATTACTCTCATGCTTCACTTATATCTTTTTGAGAGTATGAAAATAGTTATGGTAAATTGCACAAGCTATGAGCTTGGTCCCCATGTGATGAATATTCAAGTAGAATAATGAAAACTAGCATAAAAATTTTATGGGACATGAAAAACTTGATTCCTTGCAATAGTTTTGAGATATGTAGATGATGGTATGTGAGTTATGTTCATGAGTAATTATGCTCTAGTATGAATAGTGATGTTAAGGTTTATGATTCCCTATGCAAGCACATAAATCAATAGTTATGCAATGAAAAGATTAGACTCAACATAAAAGTAAATAGAAAGGCCCTTCGCAGAGGGAAGTATTGATTTACAGAGTCCAGAGCTCAGGTTTAAAAAAAAGAGATGAAAAATTTATTTTGGGAGGCATGCTTTTCTCGTCAATGAGAATGACTTAAGGTTCCCAACACTTTTCACATTGGATACATCATAGCCGTTTCCCAAACAAAAAATAAATTTTTTGCTCCCCATGATCGTTCCATGGTTTTGAAACTTTTGTCCCTTTTTTCGATTCACATCCGAAGGAGTTTGTTTTCCACCTTTCCTTATCACAATCCATGGCTAGCCGTATTCACGGGTGCCCTCCATACAAACACATTCCAAGGAAATTCAATTTATTTTGGGACTGGGCATCCCTTTTACCGCCACACTCTCGTGCAATGACAAGTGAATAAACACTCATCATTAGAATGACATATCCAACATGAAAATCAGTGGCCACCCCTCACCGCTTCATGAGCGATACGGGCACACAAAAGAGAAATTATTTTGGAATTTTTTTAGAGATGGCATATGCAAATTTACTTAGGACGGCATTGAAATACCGTATATAGGTAGATATGGTGGACACAATTGGCAAAACAAGTTTAAGGTAAAGGTTGTACAAGTAGTATTCCCACTTAGTACAAATGGAGGCTAGCATAAAGGTTGAGAAGCGACCAACTAAGAAACCATAATGATGCACATGCATACATAAAACATAACCAACACCGAATAATGCACCACAAGTAGGATGTAACTTGATGTCAAACTATAGACTATTGCTTTGAATCATACAAGTCCTCATGTCTATGCTATGAAAATAAGTTGTAGTATGTTGGGTAGCATTCAATCTATGTGTGTCGTTACACTATTCTGGATAAGACAACGAGCAACGTCTTCCTAATGTTCAATGGATGAAACCCGGACCTTGCATTTTTCCAGATCCACAATGGCACTATTACTCATTTCATTTTTTAGAAAGTCTTCTCTTCGGCATGCATTTTTTTAAACATTCGATCACCGCATATTATACATCGACGTGATCAATTAATCATTTAAGACACTAATTAAGTATAATCTATTATACAACAATATTGTTTGTCATTTTAGGTAATGTGAAGTCAACAAGAGAATATATCATTCTCGACTATTGGAGATGATTTTGATATAGTTTTCTCTACTATTGGACAGATGCATCGAACTACTGTTGCAAAGGGGATCAGCGATCACAAAACCAATATGTTATAGCTAGCTGCAGACCAGAGCAAACCATACTTTTGCAATCGTGTACGTTCACTATATTAGTTCTTAGAAATTAGTTGTGTTTGTTTAAATGCTCGACACTTATTTTCGATCAGAGGGAGTAATGGATTTTCTTGAAATCAGATTTTGCATGTATATATTTCACCCTATAAATTACAAGAATATTTTTCTTCAAGTTCTTTTGAGAACCTCCACGCACATTTTTGTCACTGAAAAATTGACCGGAGTAAAAAATGCTTCAGTATATGTTTGTGTTTGTGTATAGGAGGATCTTCATGATTTTCCATGTGAGAATAAGTAGAACTTTACACGTATGTACATCATTCCACAAGCTAAGTCTATGAATTCTGGCATGTATTCATATGCTTCAAATATGATTTTTTTTTACTCAGACACCATAGAGCAATCGTCCTACGGTATTTTCATTAAATAAACAAAAAGTTAATTCCAAGCAAAATGAAAGAAAACTGAAAAAGAAAACTATCCAATTTGTGTTTTCTCCAAGATTGGACAAATCAAAAGCTTAAACTCAAGATCTATTTAGGCCATTGAAGCAACCCAATGGTTTGGGAACTTTAATTATTCTAAAATTAATAGAAAAAGTTAGCTTCACATTAGTTTAAGGAACTTATATTATCTTCCAAAATATTGGAAGTAGTCCTCCTAGGCTATAAATGGTGGTTTCACTAAAGAACATCGATTTCCTAACAAACTAATGAAACAAGCTAAGCGTCTATGCTTAGCATCATGTTGAGTTAGCAAATAATCCCTCTTTGATTTTCTATTTTATTTCCTAGCATAACTCTAGAAAACATAATGAATGTAAACTTTTGATAAAAGGTTTTTGTGAAAATTACATAATGTATATGTTTATACCCAAAAAATTACTGTGTTACAATTGGACTGGATTACATCGCAGTATTTATCATATCCTATTTGTCAAGTTTTTTTCTTTCTAAAATACCATGTCAATGTTAAAAAAAGAACGGTTTTTAAACGAGAGAGTATGGTTTTAAACAACAAAACAAAAAGAGATGGATGGAAGATGTATATTCTATTATATACTAAAAGCACGATAGGACATATGAAAAATAGACAAGTGTGCTAGCATATCTCAGCAAAAATAGGAAAATATAAGTGGACCCTCATATTTATATACATTTGTTTGATAAGTCACAATTAGGTAGATTTCAACAGCTTGGAAACTAAACTAACTAAAGACCCCCATGAACCAACAATAAAACCCAGATCACGTTACCGTTGTTGATTTTTTTTTGCAAATTTGAAATATACAATACTTATGTCATGCCACTCCTCCTTTTGTTAAATTTATATTCAGTAAGTCTTCAGAAGGAGTGTAGGTGATTAAACTTTTGTTTTATTTTTTTGTGAAAAAAAGTTGTCTATGGGATCTTCAAATAAAACAAAATAACTAAGCACAAACATTTAGGAATGTATATCTATGTTTAAAACATTGTGTGTTTTTATATGAAGGGGCAAATGAAAACAAAATCCATATAAAAATAAAAATAAATATTAAGCCCTTTCGAGGCACTAGAGATGATGCCCTCGCATTTGCGAGGGCCACCCTGCTAGTTCTGTGAAAAACAGAAACTTTGACGCCTAGTCCAGAATTTTTATAAATTCGTCAGTGCGTCGGATGAGTCTGAATTTTTTACATGTGATTTATATACAAAATTTCCACGTTGTCCTTATTTTTCAGAATTTTTGGAGTTACATAAGTATGGATTTTCGACAGATTGCTACAGACTGTTCCGTTTTTGACAGATTCTGTTTTCTATGCATTGTTTGCTTGTTTTGATGAAAGTATGGATTGTATCGGGGGGTGCAAGCCATGGGAAAGTGAAAACACAGTACTTATAATGCAAAATAAAATTTGAATGGGTTTTGAACAGTACTTATAGTAGTAATTTGCTTGGTTATACTAACGGATCTCACGAAGGTTTTGTTGAGTTTTGTGTGATTGAAGTTTTCAAGGTTTGGGTGTGACGACGATGGATGAAGGAATGAAGAGATGCAAAATCCTAAGCTTGGGGATACCCAAGGCACCCCAAGGTAATATCCAAGGAGACTCAAGCGTCTAAGCTTGGGGATGCCCCGGAAGGCATCCCCTCTTTCTTCTAACGACTATCGGTAACACACTTGAGGTTATATTTTTATTCGTCACATGATATGTGTTTTGCTTGGAGCGTCTTGTATGATATGAGTCTTTGCTTTTTAGTTTGTCACAATCATCACCTCTGAACACATTTTCTTGAGATACCTTCACGTCATCATAATTTGTTAGAATTGCTCTTTGTGCTTCACTTAAATTTGTTGAGCTAGGTGGTTGCTCTAGTGCTTCACTTATATCTTTTTTAGCACGGTGGTCTGAATATTTTGAAGAAACTTGTTCTCTTGCTTCACTTATATCTTTTTGAGAATTGCTAGATATTTTGTAGAAATATTACTCTCATGCTTCACTTATATCTTTTTGAGAGTATGAAAATATTTATGGTAAATTGCAGAAGCTATGAGCTTGGTCCCCATGTGATGAATATTCAAGTAGAATAATGAAAACTAGCATAAACATTTTATGGGACATCAAAAACTTGACTCCTTGCAATAGTTTTGAGATATGTAGATGATGATATGTGAGTTATGTTCATGAGTAATTATGCTCTAGTATGAGTAGTGATGTTAAGGTTTATGATTCCCTATGCAAGCACATAAAGTCAATAGTTATGCAATGAAATTACATCCTACTTGTGGTGCATTATTCGGTGTTGGTTATGTTTTATGTATGCATGTGCATCATTATGGTTTCTTAGTTGGTCGGTTCTCAACCTTTATGCTAGCGTCCATTTGTACTAAGTGGGAATACTACTTGTACATCCTTTACCTTAAACTTGTTTTGCCAATTGTGTCCACCATATCTATCTATATACGGTATTTCAATGCTGTCCTAAGTAAATTTGCATGTGCCATCTCTAAAAAATTTCAAAAATAATTTCTCTTTTGTGTGCCCATATCGCTCATGAAGCGGTGAGGGGTGGCCAATGATTTTCATGTTGGATATGTCATTCTCACGATGAGTGTTTATTCACTAGTCATTGCACGAGAGTGTGGTGGTAAAAGGGATTCCCAGTCCCAAAATAAATTGAATTTCCTTGGAATGTGTTTGTATGGAGGGCACCCGTGAATACGGCTAGCCATGGATTGTGATAAGGAAAGGTGGAAAACAAACTCCTTCGGATGTGAATCGAAAAAAGGGACAAAAGTCTCAAAACCATGGAACGATCATGGGGAGCAAAAAAATTATTTTTTGTTTGGGAAACGCCTATGATGTATCCAATGTGATAAGTGTTGGGAACCTTAAGTCGTTCTTGTTGACGAGAAAAGCATGCCTCCCAAAATAAATTTTTCATCTCTTTTTTTTTTAAAAACCTGAGCTCTAGCACCTCTGTAAATCAATGCTTCCCTCTGCGAAGGGCCTTTCTATTTACTTTTATGTTGAGTCTCATCTTTCTCATTAAAAGCACCAACTAGGGGGTCATGTGATCATGTGTGTGCATGAAGTATGATTGATATTCGAGTGTGTTTCATTAATGGATCAATGATTGAGCATAATGGGCTAGGGATAATTTTCTTTAGCATTGTTATTTTCAAAGGCATGGTTGCTTGTTAGCATCACTTGAGTATTTATGTCTTCATGTCAAACTATAGACTATTGCTTTGAATCATACAAGTCCTCATGTCTATGCTATGAAAATAAGTTGTAGTACGTTGGGTAGCATTCCACAATCAAAAATATGTTTTATCACTTTCCTACTCGAGGACGAGCAGGAGTTAAGCTTGGGGATGCTTGATACGTCTCCAACGTATCTATTATTTTTTCTTATTCCATGCTATGATGTTATTATTCTTGGATGTCTTTATTATCATTTCATACATTTTTTATATCATTTTTGGGGACTAACCTATTAACTTAGTGCCACGTGCCAGTTCCTGTTTTCTGCCCTATTTTTGTTTTACAGAAAATCAATACCAGATAAGATCAAATCATCCCGAAACTTTTTGGAGATTTTTTCTGGAGATAAGGATCACCGTGGACTTGGAGGCCAAGTAAGAAAGGACTGGAGGGCCCCACATGGCACCAGGGCACGCCCCAGGGGGCGCCCTAGTGCCATGTGGGCCCTTCTTGCTCCTTTTGCCCTATTTCCAGCACTATAAATTTAGAAGAATTCCCAAACCCTCGGGGGAGCCCACGAAATACGTTTTTCGCCACCGCAAGCCTCTGTTCTCGCGAGATCCCATCTGGAGGCCTTCTCCGGTACTCCGTCGGAGGGGGGACTCATCACGGAGGGGCTCTACATCAACCTTGCCGCCTCTCCAATGATGCGTGAGTAGTTCACCATAGACCTATGGGTCCATAGGTAGTAGCTAGATGGCTCTGTCTCTCTCTCTCTCTATGTTTCTCAATACAATGGTCTCCATGATCTTCATGGAGATCCATTCAATGTAACGACTTTGTGCGGTGTGTTTGGTGGGATCCGATGAATTGTGAGTTTATGATCAGATCTATCCTTGTTTTATTTGAGTTCTTCTCTGATCTCTTTTATGCATGATTTAGTATAGCCTTGTATTTCTTCTCCGAATTTTGGTTTGGTTCGGCCAACTTGATTGGATCTTCTTGCAATGGGGAGAGGTGCTCGGTAATGTGTTCGATCTTGCGGTGCTCGGTCCTAGTGACAGAAGGGGAATTGACACGCAAGTATTGTTTCCATTAAGGATAACAAGTTGGGATGAATTCTTACTTGCGTTTATCTTGACTACATCATGTCATCGTTCTTAATGCATTACTTTGTTCTTACAGACTTAATACGCTAGATGCATGCTGGATAGCGGTCGATGTGTGAAGTAATAGTAGTAGATGCAGGCAGGAGTCGGTCTACTTGATTTGGATGTGATGCCTATATCATGATCATTGCCTTGGATAGCGTCATAATTATTTGCTTTTCTATCAATTTCCCAACAGTAATTTGTTTACCCACCGTATGCTATTTTCATGAGAGATGCCTCTAGTGAACTCTACGGCCCCTGGGTCTACTTTTATCATAAGATCTATCTTGTTTACTTATATAAAAATACCAAAAATATTTGCTGCATATTTTTATCTTTTATTTATTTATCAATCTATCATATACCATTTAATCTCGTTACTTGACCGCGGAGAGATTGACAACCTCTCGTTTGCGTTGGGTGCGAGGGTTTGCGTTTTGTGTGTAGGTGTTGTTTACGTGGTGTTGCTTGGTTCTCCTACTAGATTGATAGCCTTGGTTTCTTAACTGAGGGAAATACTTACTCTACTATGCTGCATCATCCTCTCCTCTTCGGGGATAAAAATCCAACGTAGTCTACAAGTAGCAGGAAGAATTTCTGGCGCCGTTGCCGAGGACGATCAAGCCAACATCGTCTCCCGTCAACTTGCCAATTTCTAGCGCTGTTGCCGAGGAGACATCATCAACATTACCAAGTACCTACAGTCTCAACTCTTACCTTTGCATTTACTTTATTTGCCATTTGCCTCTCGTTTTCATCTCCCCCACTTCTAAAAAAAATTACAAAAATATTTGCTTTCTCTTTTGCCAACTTCATTTGACTCTTTTCCTTCGCCGTTTTCTCGTTCGCTTTTATTCGTTTGCTCTCTTTTTGCGTAGACATCATGTCTCAAGAAAACACCAAGTTGTGTGATTTTTCCAATACCAATAATGATGATTTTATTACCACTCCTATTGCTCCTCCCGCCACTAGTGCGGAGTCTTTTGACATAAATGCCGCTTTATTGAATCTTGTTATGAAAGATCAATTTTCTGAAAGTCCTAATGAGGATGCGGCATCACATATCAACACTTTTGTTGAGTTGTGTGACATGCAAAAGAAAAAAGATGTGGACAATGATACTGTCAAGTTGAAATTATTTCCGTTTTCTTTGCGAGATCACGCAAAATTTGGTTTTCTTCTTTGCCTCGCAATAGCATTGATTCTTGGGACAAATGCAAAGATGCTTTTATTACTAAATATTTTCCTCCAGCCAAAATCATCTCTCTCCATAACCAGATTATGAACTTTAAGCAACTTGATTATGAACATGTTGCGCAATCTTGGGAGAGAATGAAGTTGATGTTGAGAAATTGTCCCACTCATGGTTTGAACTTATGGATGATTATCCAAAAAAATTATGCTGGCTTGAATTTTGTTCCTCAAAATCTTTTGGATTCCGTCGCGGGTGGAACTTTTATAGAGATTACTTTGGGTGATGCTACTAAATTGCTTGATAATATTATGGCTAATTGCTCCTATGCTTCACTTAAATCTTTAGATCCTTGGAATTGCTCTAGTGCTTCACTTATATCTTTTTGAGCATGGTGTGCTTTATTATTTTTGAAGAAATGCTCTCATGCTTCTCTTATATTTATTTGGGAGTTAGTAAAATTTTGAAGAAATTCTCTCTTGCTTCACTTAAATTAATTTGAGAGAAAGAAATATGATGCTTGTGTTCTTCACTTATATTTAATTGAGCTTATTAAAAGCAACATATGAACTTAGTCCCAAAGTGATAGATATCCAAGGAGGATATAATAAAAACTTTCATGAAGATCATTGGACAAAATAAACTAGATTCTTTGTAATAGTTTTGAGATATGATGATAGTGATATGTGAGACATGTTGATGAGTAATTATGCTTTAGTAAGAATATTGGTGTTAAGGTTCATGATTCCCTATGAAAGCACGAAAGTCAATAGTTATGCAATGAAATTACATCCTACTTGTGGTGCATTATTCGGTGTTAGTTATGCTTAATGCTCGCGTATGAGATTTTTCGTTTCTTGGTTGGATGCTTCTCAATCTTTTGCTAGCCTTCATTTTGCACTAAGTATGATCACTACTTGTGCATCCAAAACCTTTAAACCAGTTTTTGCCATATGAGTCCACTATACCTACCTATATGCGGTATTTCTGTGCCGTTCTAAGCAAATTTGTATGTGCCATCTCTAATTTTCAAAATAAACTTATCTTTTGTGTGCTCGTACCGCTCGCGAAACGGTAGGGGGTGGCTAATATATTTCCATGCTAGATGTGTTATTCTCACGATGAGTGTTTATTCACTTGTCATTGCACGAGAGTACGACAAAGGTATTAGGGATGCCCAGTCCCGAAATGAAAAATGAATTTACTTTATGTTGTCAAATAATATATTCCTTGGAAAGTGTTGGTATGGAGGGTACCCGTGGATACGACTAGCCATGTAAAGAAAAAGAAATGGTGGAAAAAGGAATAAACTTTATTTTCTGTTTGGGAACCGCCTATGATATATCTAGCATGGAAAGTATTGGAAACTTCTCGATCGTTCTTGTTGGTAGGAAAAGCATGCCTCCCAAAATGTTTTTTATCTCTATTATTTTTTCGCTTTGAGCTCTGGCACCTCTACAAATCCCAACTTCCCTCCGCGAAGGGGCTTTCTATTTACTTTATGCAATTTTTATTTGAGTCTCCATCTTCTCTTATAAAGCGCCAACTAAGGGGCACTATGATCGTATTTGAGCATTGGGTGTAGCTAATATACGAGTGTGTTTCATGAATGGATGAATGATTGAGCATAATGGGCTAGGGATAGCTTGCTTTAGCGTTGATATTTTGAAAGACATGGTTGCTTGTTGATATGCTTGAGTATTAAAGTCCTCATGTCAAAACTAGATTATTGCTTTGAATCATATAAAAGTCCAAATGTCCATGCTACAAAGCAAAGAATATGTGATGAACATGTTAGGCAGCATTCCATATCAAAAATTATGCTTTTATCATTTACCTACTCGAGGACGAACAGGAATTAAGCTTGGGGATGCTGATACGTCTCTAACGTATCTATAATTTTTTGTTGTTCCATGCTGTTATATTATCATTCTTGGATGTTTTACAATCATTTTATAGCAACTTTATATCATTTTTTGGGACTAACCTATTGACATAGTGCCCAGTGCCAGTTGCTGTTTTCTGCTTGTTTTTTACTTCGCAGGAAATCAATACCAAACGGAGTCCAAACGCAGCGAAACTTTTTGGAGATTTTTTTGGACCAGAAGACATCCAGTGGGCCAAAGAAGTACCGAAGAGGGGGCCCGAGGTGAGCACAAGACACTAGGGCGCGCCTGGGCCCCCAGGCGCGCCCTGATGGGTTGTGCCCACCTCGGTGACCTCCCGCACCGCCTCTTTGCTCTATAAATACCCCAATATTCCAGAAACCCTAGGGGAGTCGACGAAAATCAATTCCAGCCGCCGCAAGTTCCAGAAACCATAGATCCAATCTAGACACCATCACGGAGGGGTTCATCATCCCCATTGGTGCCTCTCCGATGATGCGTGAGTAGTTCATTGTAGACCTACAGTTCCGTAGTTAGTAGCTAGATGGCTTCCTCTCTCTCTCTTTTGATTCTCAATACAACGGTCTATCGGAGATCTATTTGATGTAACTCTTTTTTGCGGTGTGTTTGTTGGGATCCGATGAACTTTGAGTTTATGATCAGATCTATGTTTTTATCCATGAAAGTTATTTGAGTCTTTTGATCTCTTATATGCATGATTACTTATAGCCTCGTATTTCTTCTCCGATATTTGGGTTTTGTTTGACCAACTTGATCTATTTATCTTGTAATGGGAAGAGGTGCTTTGTGATGGGTTCGATCTTACGGTGCTTGATCCCAGTGACAGAAGAGGAAACAACACGTATGCATTGTTGCTATTAAGGATAACAAGATGGGGTATATTTCTACATAAATAGATCTTGTCTACATCATGTCATCGTTCTTATTGCATTACTCCGTTTCTCCATGAACAACTTAATACACTAGATGCATGCTGGATAGCGGTCGATGTGTGGAGTAATAGTAGTAGATGCAGGCAGGAGTCGGTCTACTAATCTTCGACGTGTTGCCTATATAATGATCATTGCCTGGATATCGTCATGATTATTTGAAGTTCTATCAATTGCCCAACAGTAATTTATTTACCCACCGTTTGCTATTTTTCTCGAGAGAAGCCACTAGTGAAACCTACGGCCCCCGGGTCTCTTCTTTAATATATTTGCCTTCGCAATCTATTTTTATTTGCTTTTATTTTTAGATCTATTAATCCAAAAATACAAAAATACCTTGCTGCAATTTTTACTTATTTATTTTATCTCGCGTTCCCGCCAGATCTATTTATCCAATCTACTACAATTTTACCTATCCTTTTACCCGTGAGGGATTGACAACCCCTCTCTTACGTCGGGTTGCAAGTATTTGTTCTTTGTGTATAGGAGCTGTTTACATGGTGTTGCGTGATTCTCCTACTGGTTCGATAACCTTGGTCTCATCACTGAGGGAAATTCCTACCGTTGCTGTGCTACATCATCCCTTCCTCTTTGGGGAAATACCGACGTAGTTCAAGCAAACATCACATGACATTGTATTGCCGCGCAAGACTCTTCTCTTTTTCTCTACATGTTTAGCATGACTGTGTACAATAATTGACATGCATATGATAAAAATATAGTGAGATTAAGTAAGGAGAGCATGCAGAAATCTAGAGTGATGGTAACAACCAGTGGATAGATCCAAAAATAATGATAGTAGGTAAATGATAGCTGAATTTAATAAAAAGACATATGATGGCTGCTTTACTGTTTGTTTCCCACCTGAGATTAACGACATAGTAGATACCCTAGATGAATCAGATAGTAGATCGATATACTATTCATTGCTTCCTCGATCTGTGCCCCACAAGTATTTTAAAAATCAAGTTTGATTATTAATTTGGACCTGACTTGGAGTCTAAGAGATGAACAGGATGATAAACTAGTAGGTAATATTAAGTAATGCATAAAGTAAGCAGAAACAAAAGAGTGCGACCTCTCTTGCGGACCCGTGTACTCCTCAGGTTCGTCCGCTGAGTCGATGATGGTGATGCAGTTGCGATGGCTGGCGGTGGCGGCGAAGGAGATCTGAGGCGGTAAGGAGTCGTCATGTCTGGTATGGTGGACGCTTCTGTCGACGGAGCAGTGATACGTCTCCAACGTATCTATTATTTTTGCTTGTTCCATGCTATGATGTTATTATTCTTGGATGTTTTATTATCATTTCATACATTTTTATATCATTTTTGGGGACTAACCTATTAACTTAGTGCCACGTGCTAGTTCCTGTTTTCTGCCCTGTTTTTGTTTTACAGAAAATCAATACTAGATAAGATCAAATCGTCCCGAAACTTTTTGGAGATTTTTTTCTGGAGATAAGGATCACCATGGACTTGGAGGCCATGGAAGAAACGACTGGAGGGCCCCACATGGCACCAGGGCGCACCCTTGGGGGGGCGCTAGTGCCATGTGGGCCCCTCCCTGCTCCTTTTGCCCTACTTCCAGCACTATAAATTTAGAAGAATTCCCAAACCCTCGGGGGAGCCCACGAAATACTTTTTTCGCTGCCGCAAGCCTCTGTTCTCGTGAGATCCCATCTGGAGGCCTTCTCCGGTACTCCGCCGGAGGGGGGACTCATCACGGAGTGGCTCCGATGAATTGTGAGTTTATGATCAGATCTATCCTTGTTTTATTTGAGTTCTTCTCTGATCTCTTTTATGCATGATTTAGTATAGCCTTGTATTTCTTCTCTGAAGTTTTGGTTTGGTTTGGCCAACTAGATTGGATTTTCTTGCAATGGGGAGAGGTGCTCGGTAATCGGTTCGATCTTGCGGTGCTCGGTCCTAGTGACAGAAGGGGAATTGACACGCAAGTATTGTTGCCATTAAGGATAACAAGTTGGGATGAATTCTTATTTGCGTTTATCTTGACTACATCATGTCATCGTTCTTAATGCATTACTTCGTTCTTACGGACTTAATACACTAGATGCATGTTGGATAGCTGTCGATGTGTGAAGTAATAGTAGTAGATGCAGGCAGGAGTCGGTCTACTTGATTTGGATGTGATGCCTATATCATGATCATTACCTTGGATGGCGTCATAATTATTTGCTTTTCTATCAATTGCCCAACATTAATTTGTTTACCCACTATATGCTATTTTCATGAGAGATGCCTCTAGTGAACTCTACGGCCCACGGGTCTACTTTTATCATAAGATCTATCTTGTTTACTTATATAAAAATTCCAAAAATAATTGCTGCATATTTTTTTCTTTTATTTATCTATCAATCTATCATATACCATTTAATCTCGTTACTTGACCGCCGAGAGATTGACAACCTCTTGTTTGCGTTGGGTGCGAGGGTTTGCGTTTTGTGTGTAGGTGCTGTTTACGTGGTGTTGCTTAGTTCTCCTACTGGATTGATAACCTTGGTTTCTTAACTGAGAGAAATACTTACTCTACTATGCTGCATCATCCTCTCCTCTACGGGGATAAAAATCCAACGCAGTCTACAAGTAGCAAGCAGCTCAGGAGAGGTGGATGACGGCCCGGCAGGAGCAGGACAAACCACACAAAGTTTTCTTCGACAGCTATCTGTAAATGAAGTAATTCTGTAAGGGCTCCATTGGCTTGCAGGAAGAGCACAAGAATGCAAAGAAACATGGCCAAATTCAAGTCAAACCACCTGCAAATGTGTATAGTTAGAATGTTATTATGCCACTAATGCACTTAGTCTTCTTTTCATGCATAGGATTTTGATAAGTAGATCCAGATGGATGTTAAAATTTCTGTGTTTTTCCTTTGAAATAGACATGAAAGGAAAAAATCCTTCAGTTTTGTTTTGCTGCATTCCTTTCAACCCAATGCATGAATAATTGAATAGTAGAGTACCATAGGAAATTTCCTATTGCTATGTTTTTCCTTCAATTTTTTCTTTGAACCAAAATAGCCCTAAGGGATCAACATGAATGTAGAGTAAAAAGTGATGCGACAAATGTACAACCTGTTTGGCGTAGCCGTGTCGACCTCAGCATCATTGGATCGGTCGCTGAAGATGTTGCGGCGGAGGTGGCTGTCGGAGCTGGGGAAGAAGATCTGAGGCGTCTGTAGACGGCGCCGAGGGTACTACTCTGTTGTGATGGATGGTTACGTCGTTGGAGCAGCTCCGACGAGCTGTACGACGTCGAGGCTGAAGCAGTACAAGGCGGACATCGTTAATCTGAAGTGGGATTCTAATACCATCTCCAAGAGATGAAGTAAAATACATCACCAAAAATTGCTAGCTGTAAAATTTACATCACCAAAAGACAACCAACTCCAACAGATGATGTAAAAACTGTTGACTCTAAACTTAACTGTCAAAATTGAATTTTACTACCTAAACTAACTGTTACTGTCGAAACTGAATTTTATTGTCGAAACTGAACGCACTAGAGCAGACAAGCACTTCGTTGGTAGTTTAGGCCGCTCGAGCACTGGTAGCAGAGAAGTAGTGATCTAAATCAACAGCCACTCAATAGGGAACGCACTAGCAGATAGCAGCCGGAGCAGCAGGGCGAACTAGAGCCAGAGCAGCAACTCATCCAGCTGCAGCAGCCCGTGTACCAGCATCAGCAGCGTGAGTAAGAGTCGGGGCTGCAGCAGCAGCTCCGGCTGTTATGGACGCCACCGTCGAGGGAGCCTCGCAATGGGGGAGATCCGCCATGGAGGATGTCGCCGGTGGAGCCGACATCGAGGGAGCCACGCTACGGCGGAACAAGATCAAGCATCGGCGGCGCCATGAGGACGAGTGAAGGAGAAGATGCGATGAGTGTACAACCTCTTTGGTGGCGCTGAGTAGGCCTCAGCTAAATCCGAGGAGTCGGTGAGAATGCTACAGTTCCGGTGGGGCAGCTTAGTGCGGCGTTGTGGGAATGGAGCAGCCATGATAGACGAGGCGATCATCGGAGCAGCTCCTTGGAAGTGGAGGACGGGGCGGCTGAACCGGCGAGACGACGAGATCGATGATGGATCCTCATCCGGTGCGGTGGATGAGGGACGTTGAGCTGTTGTGGTAGACGACGTCATCTGGGCAGAGGCTCTGGCTAGGCGGCGGTGGGGGTGGACGGAGGAGGGTGGGATTTCGTGGCTAGTGGAGTGCGGTTTTGGCGGCCTCGGTTTTCGAATGGGGAAAAGATGGGGATGGGAGGGCGAACCATGACTTAGGGACGCGCTTGTCTGAAATGTAGGGTAAATTACAAAAGTACGCCCACCAATTTGAACTAGCGGCTCTTTCTGCCCAGGGGTAGAATGGGGATTTCGTGTGTCGGGATTTCGCAGACGGAGGGAGTTTTCGCGCTCGTTGTAATTTCGGGATAGCAAGGCGCGGGCTGAAAAGGAGGGAGTTTTTGGAGCACAAACAAACAAAGAGATATCTTGAAATTTTGGCATAATAAGGCGCGGGTTGAGATTTCGGGACAAGGCTAATGTGTACGGTAAATTTGCACTTCCCTCAACCAAAAAAACAAAAAAAAATCAATTAGCACCACACAAGAGAGGGTCTTGTCCCGTTTTACTTTATGAATTACTACAAATGTCATTCAAAACTTTGAATCCATGTTATGTTCAATTAAAATATTTCGCTAGGTGCATAATGCATGTAACCTACTCAAATGAACATTTTAGTGCATTCCAAATGTATATACTACCGCTGCAATATGAACTAAATTGGAATTCGTTTCACTTTTTAAATAAGAATCTACAATCATGATTGTTGTCAAGTTAAACCATCATCCATATATTATCTTCACAACACACCACATGATTACTGTCAAGTTAGATATGAACTATGTGTTCTATATGAACTCGAATTCAAATTTTTTAATCCACTTTATGCTGATTTCAAATAATAGTACATTTCAAGCTCTATCTAGATCTTCATAATGTAAAGCATGTTTCATATGTATAATGTGTTTATCACACAATGTATAGTGCCCCGCCCCCTACGCCTACAAGTACTTAGCTATGAGCTGCAAAAGCCACACATTATCACAAATTCAAATCAATGTGAGTTTGTTTGATATATATAATATATATATATAGTATAACATGTTCAAAACCACACCATGTGTATCGCCATTATAATGTAAGATTGACGCGCGTCTGTTGGATTGTAGCCGATGAACCTTCCGGCGTAAGCCATACATGAGGGAGCCCCAAGATATTTTATACTGCATCGCACACGATTCTTGCTAATTAACTGTTAGTGGTGTGCTTGATTTTTTCATATTGATTTAAAAGACAAAATGGGGTTACGGCAGGAAAGGTAGGTCTTTGAATTGCTAGAACATTTATCTGCAGTGAACATGCAACTATAGGAGTGTCGTGCTAAAATTTGGAATTATTCCTTGTTCGTTTGGCCTTTTTACACAATAATTCAGTTTTCTAAGCATTTAATGTGCATAATTAAATTTAAATTACATGCCCATGCTCCAGTGCACCAAAATGGGTTGAAAAATCATATATGTGTCCTTGGATGAATGTTTAGGTCCTATACAAGAAATGTGAGTGAATTTCAAACATCTGGGCGTCGTGGCTCTACCGAAAACATTGAGAAAATTGGTTTTAAAATTCATGTAAATCCAAAAATTGACTAAAAATCATGAAACTTGGCATGGTGTCTTGACATAGCACCAACATGTTGTGGTAAATTTTTTGTTAGATTTGGAACAAGTTTTGGTATAAGCTTCTTATAAACCGGAGTTTCTCTCAAGAAGGCTCATGGTTCCAATAGGGAACGTGTCACCTTTGTGGGCGAAATGAAATACGCAACCTCCTTCTGCCTTGATTTTTTTTACATAGGCAACACAGACCAATAGGAGTGTCGTCCTAAATTTTTGGATTATTCTGGGTTCATTTGGCATTTTTTATACATTAATTGAGTTTCTAGACATTTAATGTGCATAATACAAATTTGAACTACATGCACATGCTCCGGTGCACCAAAATGGGTTGAAAAATCATATATGTGTCCTTGGGTGAATGTTAGGTCCCATACAAGAAATGGGAATGAATTTCAAACATCTGTGTGTCGTGGCTCGGCCGAAAACATTGAGGAACTTGGTTTTCAAATTCCTGTAAATCAAAAAATTGCCTAAAAATCACGGGACTTGCCATGGTGTCTTGGCATGGCACCAACATGCCATGGTAAAAAAAATGTTCGATTTGGGACAAGTTTCGGTATAAGCTTCTTACAAACCGGATCTTCTCTCAAGAAGGCTCATGTTTCTGATAGGCAACATGTCACCTTTGTGGGCAAAACGACATATGCTGCCTCTTCCTGCCTCAATTTTTTTACAGAGGCAACAAACACCAATAGGAGTGTCGCACTATAATTTGGAATTATTCCAGGTTCATTTGGCCTTTTTATACATTTATTGAGTTTTCTAGGCATTTAATGCGCATAATTCAAATTTGAACTACATGAACATGCTCTAGTGCACCAAAATGGGTTGAAAAATCATATATGTGTCCTTGGGTGAATGTTTAGGTCCCATGCAAGAAATGGGAATGAATTTCGAACATCCATGGGTCGTGGCTCGGCCGAAAACATTGACAACCTTGGTTTTTAAATTCCTATGAACCCAAAACTTGCCTGAAAATTAGGAAACTTGGCATGTTGCCTTGACATGGCATCAACATGCTGTGGTAAAAAATTTGTCTGATTTTTTTAAGGCACACACATTAACAACCAACAAAGTCATTTTCGAACAAAGAGCTGCCACGTTACAATCGAAAACACAAGTGTTCTTCAAACCGTGGGTGTTGTACTAACCATTTACATGCCACCACGCATCCCCATTTTTATTGGCTAGAAGGCACTGTGCAGGGTAGCTATTTGATTAGACGGGAGGCGTGGAGTAGACCGCTGCGCAGGCTTACTGATACGTCTCCAACGTGTCTATAATTTTTTATTGTTCCATGCTGCTATAATATCAATCTTGGATGTTTTTATAAGCATTTACAGCAACTATATATCATTTTTGGAGACTAACCTATTAACTTAGTGCCCAGTGCCAGTTGCTGTTTTCTGCCCTATTTTTGTTTTACAGAAAATCAATACCAAATGAAGTCCAAATGCCTGAAAACTTTTTGGAGATTTTTTATTGGGCAATACCAACACTAGAAGCTTCGGGAGAGGACCGGACGCTAGAGGAGGTGGCCACGAGCCACCAGGGCGCGCCGGGGGGGGGGGGCAGGCATGCCCTGGTGCCTCATGGGCCCACCCCAGCTCCGTTTGCCCTAATTCCAGCACTATAAATTCCCAAAAAATCAAAAACCCTCAGGGGATTCCACGAAATACTTTTTCCGCCTTCGCAAGCTTCTGTTCCAGAGAGATCGCATCTGGGGTCCTTCTCCGGTAATCTGCCAGAGGGGGAATCAATCACGAAGGGGCTCTACATCATCCTTGCTACCCTTTCGATGATGCGTGAGTAGTTTACCATAGACCTTTGGGTCCATAGTTAGTAGCTAGATGGCTTCTTCTCTCTTTTTGATCATCAATATAATGTTTTCCTCGATGTTCTTGGACTTCTATCCGATGTAATCACTTTTTGCGGTGTGTTTGTTGGGATCCGATGAATTGTGAGTTTATGATCAGATTATCCATGAATATTATTTGAGTCTTTGCTGCATGCTTTTATGCATGATTATTATAGCCTCGTATTTCTTCTCCGATCTATTGATTTGGTTTGGCCAACTGAGATGATTTATCTTGCCATGTGAAGAGGTGCTTTGTAATGGGTTCAATCTTGTGGTGCTCAATCCCAGTGACAGAAAGGGACATGACACGTATGTATCATTGCTATTAAGGGTAAAAAGATGGGGTTTATTCATACATGAGTTTATCTTGTCTACATCATGTCATCGTTCTTAAGGCGTTACTCTGTTCTTTATTGGACTTAATACACTAGATGCATGTTGGATAGCGGTCGATGTGTGGAGTAATAGTAGTAGATGCAGGCAGGAGTCGGTCTACTTGTCTCCGACATGATGCCTATATACATGATCATTGCCTTGGATATCGTTATGATTATTTGTTTTTCTATCAATTGCCCAACAGTAATTTTTCTACCCACCGTATGCTATTTTCTTGAGAGAAGCCTCTAGTGAAAACTATGGCCCCCGGGTCTATCTTTATCATTTACTAAAACCCTAAAAATACTTGCTGCAATTTTCTGTTATTTATTTTATTTTGTATTTTTGTTTCAATCTATCAATCTATCACATACAATTCAATCTTGCAATTTACCGCCGAGCGATTGACAACCCCTCGTTTGCGTTGGGTGCAACGGTTTGTTGTTTGTGTGTAGGTACTGCTAACGAGGTGTTGTGAGATTCCCCTACTGGTTCGATAACCTTGGTTTCATAACTGAGGGAAATACTTATATCTACTGTGCTGCATCATCCCTTCCTCTTCGGGGAAAATACCAACGCCAGCTAGAAGTGGCAGGAAGAATTTCGGGCGCCGTTGCCCGGGAGACATCATCAACATCTATCAAGTACCTTTGCATAAACTTCACCTCCTTGCATTTACTTTATTTGCCTCTCGTTTTCATCTCCCCCACTTCTAAAACATTTTTACAAAAATTCAAAATTATTTTTCGTTTGCTTCTTTGCTTGCTTGTTATCTTGCTTGCTTAAATATGATGCCCCAAGAAAATTATCATGAGACTTCTTATTATAAAATTTTATCCGAAATTGAGAAGAATACTAAAGATTAAATGACTACTCAATTTGAGCACAACAATTTTTTTACCGAAGAACTTAAAGAATATTCTATTTTGTTGGATGCTATCACAAAACAACTCGATGATGTTAGTAAAGAAGTTGCTAATCTTCAATCTCAATTTGCTCTTACTGAAAATTTGCTGGGAAAAATTTCTGATGCACAAGCTACGCTAGTAAATCAAATTGCAGCTAAGCCGAAATCTTTGGAACTTATTAATGATGAGGATATTAAAATGATTGGTGTTTCATCTATTGATTCTTTATTTAGCAATATAAAACTTGATGAAAAGGGGACTGAAGAAGAGTCAACTTTAGCTAAAGAGCATCCCCATAATTTGGAGGGTGAAAATCTTGATAAGAAAATTGATAAAAGTGGGTTTGGAGAGGTAAAAACTTTAAATAGCGAGGTGCCCACTCTTTTGGATTATAAAGATTTTAATTATGACAATTGTTCTTTGATTGAGTGTATTTCTTTGTTACAATCCATGCTAAATTCACCCAACGCTTATGAGCAAAACAAGGCTTTTACTAAACACATCGTAGAAGCAATGATGAAAGCGTTAGAAGAAAATTTAGAACTAGAAATTTCAATTCCTAGAAAATTATAAGATGAGTGGGAACCCACCATTAAATTTAAAATTAAAAATTATGAGTGCAATGCTTTATGTGATTTGGGTGCTAGCATTTCCACAATTCCAAAATCTCTATGTGATGTGCTAGCTTTTACCAATATAGATGAATGCTCTCTTAATGTACATCTTGCGGATTCTACTATTAAAAAGCCTTTGGGTACAATTAATGATGTTCTTATTCTTGCAAATAGGAACTATGTGCCCATTGATTTTATTGTACTTGATACTGAATGCAATTCTTCTTGCCCAATAATACTTGGTAGACCGTTCTTAAGAACTATAGGTGTCGTTATTGACATGACAGAAGGGAATATAAAATTTCAGTTTCCACTAAAAAAGGGTATGGAACATTTCCCTAGGAAAAAAATTAAAGAACCATATGAATCCATTATGAGGGCCACTTATGGAATTAACTTGAAAGATGACAACACTTGAAACTATGCATTATGCCTAGCTAGGGGCATAAAACAATAGCGCTTGTTGGGAGGCAACCAAATGAATAAAATAAATTTTTACTATTTGTGTCTGTTTTTGTGTTTTCACACAGTTATGCTTCTATTATGATTGTGTTTTTTATGTTTTCATTATTGTCTGTGCCAAGTAATGCCTTTGGGATGATTTGGAAGATAGTACAATTGATGCTGTTTGGAAAACAGAAAGTTTTGCGTCCAGTACAGAAATTTTGGTTCTGTAATGGAGCATCATAAAAATCTGAAATTTTTACACAGTATTGGTATATGAATTTACCACTTTGTCCTAATTTTTCATAATTTTTGGAGTTACATAAGTATGGCTTTTAAATAGCTTTCTACAGATTGTTCTATTTTTGACAGATTCTGTTTTTTATGTGTTGCTTGCTTGTTTTGATGGAACTATGGATTGTATCGGGGTGTATAAGCCATGGAGAAGTTAGAATACAGTAGGTATAATGCAAAAATAAAATATGAATGGGTTTGCAATAGTACCTAAAGTAGTGATTTATTTTGTTATACTAACGGATCTCACGAAGGTTTTGTTGAGTTTTGGGTGATTGAAGTTTTCAAGTTTTGGGTGAGATCATGATGGATGAAGGAATAACGAGTAGCAAAAGCCTAAGCTTGGGGATGCCCGAGGCACCCCAAGTTAATATTCAAGGAAGACTCAAGTGTCTAGGCTTGGGGATGCCCCGGAAGGCATCCCCTCTTTCTTGTACCAACCATCGGTAATTTTACTTGGAGCTATATTTTTATTCGTCACATGATATGTGTTTTGTTTGCAGCGTCGTGTATTATATGAATCTATGCTTTGTTTGCTTTTTAGTTTGTCACAATCTTCTTTTCTGAACATACCTATTTTGGGAGAACCACACGTTATCATGATTTGTTAGAATACTCTATGTGCTTCACTTAAATTTTTTGAGCTAGGCAGTTGCTCTAGTGCTTCACTTAAATCTTTTTGAGCACGGTGGTGGTTAAAATTTTTAAGAAATGAATTCTCATGCTTTACTTATATTATTTTGAGAATTGACAAGATTAAAATTTTGAAGAAATAAACTCTCATGCTTCACTTATATTATTTTGAGAGTTGATAAAATTTTGAAGAAATGAACTCTCATGCTTCTCTTATAATATTTTGAGAGTTGAGAAAATTTTGAATAAATATTTGCAATATCATGCTTCACTTAAATCTTTTTGAGATATGGCATGGTAATTAATAGTAACGGTAATTTGCACAAGATATGAATTTGGTCCCAAAGTGATGAATATTCAAGAGGGATATAGATAAAAATTTCATAGAGATCATTGGATATGATAAGTGTGATTCCTTGCAATAGTTTTGCGATATGGAGATGATGATATGTGAGTCATGTTAGTGAGTAATTGTAATTTAGTAAAAATATTCGTGTTAAGGTTTGTGATTCCCTATGCATGCACGTAAAGTCAATAGTTATGCAAAGAAATTATATCCTACTTATGGTGCATTATTCGGTGCAAGTTATGTTCAATGCATGTTTATGACCATTTTCATTTTTTGGTTGGTTGCTTCTCAGTCTATTTGCTAGCCTCCATTTGTACTAAGCGGAAATACTGCTTGTGCATCCAAAATCCTTAAACCCAAGTTGTGCCAAATGAGTCCACTATATCTACCTATATGGGGTATTTCAATGCCGTTCTAAGTAAATTTGCGTGTGCCAACTCTAATTTTCAAAATAATTTTTCCATTTTGTGTGCCCGTACTACTCATGAAGCAGCAGGGGGTGTCCAATATTTTCCATACTAGGTATGTTATTCTCACGATGACTGTTTATTCACTTGTCATTGCATAAGAGAATTGTTGGTAATAGGGATGCCCAGTCCCACAATGAAATCAAAATTTATAACAACAAAATTCCTTGGAAACTGATGGTATGGAGGGCACCCATGGATACGGCTAGCCATGGATTGTGAAAGAAATGGTAGAAAGGAAATAAACTTATTTTCTGTTTGGAAACCGCCTATGATGTGTCTAGCATGGACGATATAGGGAATTCTTGTTCGTTTTCGTTGACAGGAAAAGCATGCCTCTCAAAAAAAATTCTCTCTAATTTAAGCTTTGAGCTCTGGCATATTTGACAAATCTCTGCTTCCCTCTGCGAAGGGCCTATCTATTTACTTTTATGCAATTTTTTATTTTATTTGAGTCTCCATCATCTCTTATAAAGCACCAACTAGAGAGCACTATTGTCATACTTGTGCATTGGATGTAGCTAATATTCGAGTGTGTTTCATGAATGGATCAATGATTGAGCATAATGGGCTAGGGATAACTTTCTTTAGCATTGATATTTTGAAAGACATGGTTGCTTGTTAGTATGCTTGAGTATCTATCTTTTCATGTCAAACTATAGACAATTGCTTTGAATCATTCAAGTCCAAATGTTCATGCTACAAAAGAAAAAGAATATGATGAATATGTTAGGCAGCATTCCACATCAAAAATTCTGTTTTTATCATTTACCTACTCGAGGACGAGCATGAATTAAGCTTGGGGATGCTGATACATCTCCAACGTATCTATAATTTTTTATGGTTCCATGTTGTTATAATATCAATCTTGGATGTTTTTATAAGCATTTACAGTAACTATATATCATTTTTGGAGACTAACATATTAACTTAGTTCCCAGTGCCAGTTGCTGTTTTCTGCCCTGTTTTTGTTTTACAAAAAATCCATACCAAACGAAGTTCAAATGCCACGAAACTTTTTGGAGATTTTTTATTGGGAAATACCAACACTAGAAGCTTCGGGAGAGGACCAGACGCCAGAGGAGGTGGCCACAAGGCAGGCGCGCCCTGGTGCCTCATGGGCCGACCCCAACTCTGTTTGACCTAATTCCAGCACTATAAATTCCCAAAAAATCAGAAACCCTCAGGGAAGTCCACGAAATACTTTTTCTGCCGCCGCAAGCTTCTGTTCAAGAGAGATCCCATCTGGGGTCCTTCTCTGGTAATCTGCCGGATGGGGAATCGATCACGGAGGGGCTCTACATCATCCTTGCTACCCTTCCGATGATGCATGAGTAGTTTACCACAGACCTTCGGGTCCATAGTTAGTAGCTAGATGGCTTCTTCTCTCTTTTTGATCTTCAATACAATGTTCTCCTCGATGTTTTTGGAGTTCTATCCGATGTAATCACTTTTTGCGGTGTGTTTGTTCGGATCCGATGAATTGTGAGTTTATGATCAGATTATCCATGAATATTATTTGAGTCTTTGCTGCACTCTTTTATGCATGAGTATTATAGCCTCATATTTCTTCTCCGATCTATTGATTTGGTTTGGCCAACTAAGTTGATTTCTCTTGCCATCGGAAGAGGTTCTTTGTAATGGGTTCGATGTTGTGGTGCTCAATCCCAGTGACAGAAAGGGACATGACACGTATGTATCGTTGCTATTAAGGGTAAAAAGATGGGGTTTATTCATACGTGAGTTTATCTTGTCTACATCATGTCATCGTTCGTAAGGCGTTACTCCGTTCTTTATTGGACTTAATACACTAGATGCATGCTGGATAGAGGTCGATGCGTGGAGTAATAGTAGTAGATGCAAGCAGGAGTCGGTCTACTTGTCTCGGACGTGATGCCTATATACATGATCATTGCCTTGGATATCGTCATGATTATTTGCTTTTCTATCAATTGCCCAACAGTAATTTGTCTACCCACCGTATGCTATTTTCTTGAGAGAAGCCTCTAGTGAAAACTATGGCCCCCAGGTCTATCTTTATCATTTACTAAAACCCTAAAAATACTTGCTGCAATTTTCTTTTATTTATTTTATTTTGTATTTTTGTTTCAATCAATCACATACAATTTAATCTTGCAATTTACCGCTGAGGGATTGACAACCCCTCGTTTGCGTTGGGTGCAAGGGTTTGTTGTTTGTGTGCAGGTACTACTAACGAGGTGTTGTGTGATTCTCCTACTAGTTCGATAACCTTGGTTCAATAACTGAGGGAAATACTTATCTCTACTGTGTTGCATCATCCCTTCCTCTTCGGGGGAAATACCAATGCAAGCTACAAGTAGCACTTACCGGGGGGCGAGCCCTTTGACCTCCATCCGCCGCCCACCTCGCTCCCAACTTCTCCATTAATGGCACCCGTGCCCCTATTTTATAGGCGCTTAATGGTGTGGCTAGGTCTCAGTCGACTGAGATTTAAGGGAGAAAAAAGAAAATTTGAAAACAAAAATTTGCATCGATAACTCACGGACATAGCCTCGACTGAAACTTAACGAAGACTTAGTTTTATATGATGACGATGGCAATGGATAATAATTGTCTTACATACTATTCAGGAAGACAATTGAAAATGCCAGATGACACAGGGGCAAAAGAAGAAGGAAGAAGACGCAGACAATAATCTGGGTCGCTGCTCCACTCCTTCTTGATGGGTTGCTGCAAGGCACGAAGTTCCTCCAACTCCTTCTTCATCGCCTCCACGACCTTCACCTCCTTTTGCCTCTCCTCCGCCATCTTCGTCATTGCATCCATGGCATGGAGTTCTCACGACGAGCGGCAATGATCTGTTTCATGTCCTTAATACTTCGCTTGAGTGCAGCTTTGGATTCCCACTCCAGCTTTTCGCGCTCGATGCGAAGGTTGGCATTATCGTCCATAAGTTTCACGACCATGGCGGCCATCTTCCTCATCAAGGCAGTGCTCTCCTCATGTTGCTTTTTGCACTGCTGGCGATCTTTGCCCTCAGCAGGTCGCGCTAGGTGTGGAGCTTAGCCTTGTCATCCCTTAGTCCTCGGATGATGCCGATCGCCTTATCAAATGAGGCATTGATCTCCTCGTGCAGCTTCGCCCAGCCAGAGATCTCATACATCAGCGTATCGAGCTCAGTGCGCACGAGCCTGCGAGAGCCCTCGCCTTCCCGAAAGAGATCTTCCCAGGTCGCCGTGGCGCGGCAGGACCTCTCTGCTGATTCCGCGGTGCGGCGGGTCATCCTTGGTACTTCCACGGCGTGGCCGAACCCCTGTGCTGCTTCAGCGGTGTGGCGGGACCTCTGTTATACATCGATGGCATAGTGGGACCTCGCGGTTGCTATCGTGGTGAGGCGGGACATCTCTGCTGCTTCCGCTTCCATGCTCACCGCTCCCTGGTCAATTCTCGACGAAGAACTCCTACGGGCCATGGCAGACGCAAGGAACGACGAAGAAAGAGTTGTTTGTTTGTTGATGAGGAATTGAGGTGGACTGTGCAGTCATTTTCTAGTAGGTAGTATTTATAACCTAGTAATAAGCTGCTAAGTGGGAAAACGTTTAGGTTTTGATCGGTGTGAACAGGTTTGCAATTAAATATCGAGTGGTAATTTGGAATGTGACAGGAAACAAGCTCAAAATTTATTGACGGTTCCGGTTTCAAAGTGCGGCATGATTTCCGGATGGTGTAACGTGGGCAAGCGTTCTCGGATGCATACGTGGCGTGTGCACCGCAATCGGTGAGGTCAGCGCATGACTTGTTCCATCAACCATGTGCACTTGTTATTACCATCGCGCACAATTCTTTTAATTAGAATGTTTGCTCGTATATCGCAGACTCCTTGATCTGGCTGGGAGCATCTCCAACAGTCTTTCAATAATTGCACTCACTTACTATTTTAGCAACCTTGGGCAAAAAACCTCCTCCAACAGCATTTGTATAAGTGGTCCCCCACCTAATTTTTTTTTTACAAAGCTTGCTAAATCTGCCATACCACTTTGTATATTTAAAAACCCAAAGGGCACTTGCTAAATTTTGGCAAGGCTTTGTAAAAGTGGTCCCCTTCGTATTTTTGTCTCAATGACTAGTGGGCCTGTGTTTGATGTGTGTGTGTATGTCTGAGCTGCGTATGTGCGTCGTGTGTGCGTGTATGTATGTGATGCGTACGAGTGTATGTGTACATGTGTGTGTACATCTACGCGTGTGTGCTGCGTCTGTGTACATGTACGCGTGTGTGTACATGTAGGCGTGTGTACATGTATACGTGTGTGTTGCGTCTGTGCATGCGTACGCGTGTGCACACGTGTACACGAGTTGTGCTCGTATACGTGTGATGTGTCTATGACAAACTGTCCCACATGTCATTGTGTGTTTTGTGCAAATATAGCAATCTGATATACAAAGGTTATCAAAGCAAAAAATATATTGGCTTTGCAAACTTTCTCTCTCCTCTTGCTATAACATGTTTATAGCAATCCAATATACAATGGCTATTGGAGATGCTCAAACCGTTTCTGTTGTTTTGGCTCATCGAAAACAGTTCATCCGAGTGAACTGTTTGCCGTGTATCGCACACACCTTGATCTGCCTGACCGTTTCTGTTGTTTCGGCTCATCGAAAATAGTTCGTCCGAGTGAACTATTTGTCGTCTATTGCACACACCTTTATCTGGCTGACCGTTTCTCTTGTGTTGGGTAATCATAAATAGTTCATCCGAGTGAACTGTATGCCTTATATCGCACACGGCTCGAACTGGCTGACCGTTTCTGTTGTTTTGGCTCATCGCAAATGGTTCTTATGGATCAATTGCATGCCACGTATCGCACACGCAACTCTAATCTAAATCGTGCTTGATGTCTCCGCCATCGCAAACAGTTCATCTTATTGGTGACAGTTTTAATATGACACCATTTGCGATTAATGCATCGCACACAGTTTGGTCGAGGGGCCTCTAATGCATGTGTCGCGTTAGGACCATCCTACAGTAGTGTCTCACATGCGCGCGCACGCACAGACACACATCCCCTCTCTTATTGATATTGCAGTCATACCCTCCGTTTGTCTAGTAGGCCTCTCCCACCATCTCTGAGAAGCAACTCCACCACCACCCCTCCGGCACTCTAGCTCTATCTCTCTCCCAACCTTATTCCTCTCCTACACATATTTATGGATGCCGATCATTCTTCCTCGATACATAGCTAGGTCTCTCCTTCTCCACACATATACCAGTCGATCTATCTCTCTAGTTAGGTCTCCGCCCCCCCGCCCCCCCGCCCCCACAGACACACACCAATAGTCGAACACTCTAGTTAGGTCTCCCTGCCACACACAAACTGCACATGTCCCCTCTCACGTTCCAGTAGGCCAGCCACCCTATATCTTTGACGTGCGCTGCTACTTGTAGCTTGCGTTGGTATTTTCCCTGAAGAGGAGGGGATGATGCAACACAGTAGAGATAAGTATTTCCCTCAGTTATGAAACCAAGGTTATCAATCTAGTACGAGAATCACGCAACACCTTGTTAGCAGTACCTGCACACAAACAACACACCCTTACACCCAACGCAAACGAGAGGTTGTCAATCTCTCAGCGGTAGATCGCAAGATTAAATTGTATGTGATAGATTGATAGATTAAATAAAAATACAAAATAAAATAAATAATATAAAATTGCAGCAAGTATTTTTAGGGTTTTAGTAAATGATAAAGTAGACCCGGGGGCCATAGTTTTCACTAGAGGCTTCTCTCGAGAAAATATCATACGGTGGGTAGACAAATTACTGTTGGGCAATTGATAGAAAAGCAAATAATCATGATGATATCCAAGGCAATGATCATGTAAATAGGCATCACGTCCGAGACAAGTAGACCGACTCCTGCCTGCATCTACTACTATAACTCCACACATCGACCGCTATCCAGCATGCATCTAGTGTATTAAGTCCAATAAAGAACTGAGTAACACCTTAAGAACGGTGACATGATGTAGACAAGATAAACTCACGTATGAATAAACCCCATCTTTTTACCCTTAATAGCAATGATACATATGTGTCATGTCCCATTCGGTCACTAGGATTGAGCACCGCAAGATCGAACCCATTACAAAGCACCTCTCCCCATTGCAAGATAAATCAATCTAGTTGGCCAAACCAAATTAATAGATCAGAGAAGAAATACGAGGCTATAATAATCATGCACAAAAGAGATCAGAAAAGACTCAAATAATATTCATGGATAATCTGATCATAAACTCACAATTCATCGGATCCCAACAAACACATTGCAAGAAGTGATTACATCGGATAGAACCCCAAGAACATCGAGGAGAACATTGCATTGAAGATCAAAAAGAGAGAAGAAGCCATCTAGCTACTAGCTATGGACCCGAAGGTCCATGGTAAACTACTCACGCATCATCAGAAGGGCAGCAAGGTTGATGTAGAGCCCCTCCATGATCGATTTCCCCTTCGGCAGATTACCGAAGAAGGACCCCAGATGGGATCTCTCAAGAACAAAAGCTTGCAGCGGCGGAAAAAGTATTTCGTGGACTCCCTTGAGGGTTTCTGATTTTTTGGGAATTTATAATGGCGGAATTAGGGCAAATGGAGCTGAGGTGGGCCCATGAGGCACCAGGGCGCGCCTGCCCCCCCCCCCCCAGGCGCGCCCTGGTGGCTCGTGGCCACCTCCTCTGGCATCTGGTCCTCTCCCGAAGCTTCTAGTGTTTATCTTGTCCAATAAAAAATCTCCAAAAAGTTTCGTGGCATTTGGACTTCGTTTGGTATTGATTTTCTGTAAAACAAAAATAGGGCAGAAAATAGCAACTAGAACTGGGCACTAAGTTAATAGGTTAGTCTCTAAAAATGATATATAATTGCTATAAATGCATATTAAAACATCCAAGATTGATATTATAACAGCATAGAACAATAAAAAATTATAGATACGTTGGAGACGTATCAGCATCCCCAAGCTTAATTCCTGCTCGTCCTTGAGTTGGTAAATGATAAAAACAGAATTTTTTATGTGGAATGCTGCCTAACATATTCACCATATTCTTTTTCTTTTGTAGCATGGACATTTGGAGTTGAATGATTCAAAGCAATAGTCTATAGTTTGACATGAAAATATAGATACTCAAGCATACTAACAGGCAACCATGTCTTTCAAAATATCAACGCTAAAGAAAGTTATCCCTAGCCCATTATGCTCAATCATTGATCCATTCATGAAACACACTCGAATATTAGCTACATCCAATGCACAAGTATGACAATAGTGCTCTCTAGTTGGTGCTTTATAAGAGAAGATGGAGAATCAAATAAAATAATAAAATAATTGCATAAAAGTAAATAGATAGGCCCTTCGCAGAGGGAATAAGAGATTTGTCAAATGTGCCAGAGCTCAAAGCTTAAATTAGAGAGATACAAATATTTTGAGAGGCATGCTTTTCCTGTCAACGAAAATGAACGAGAATTCCCAATATCTTCCATGCTACATACATTATAGGCGGTTCCCAAACAGAAAATAAAGTTTATTCCTTTTCCACCATTCTTTCACAATTCATGGCTAGCCATATCCACGGGTGCCCTCCATACCATCACTTTCCAAGGAATTTATTGTTGTGATCATATAAGATTTTTCATTTCATTTCACATTTCGGGAGTGGGCATCCCTATTAGCAACCATTCTCTCATGCAATGACAAGTGAATAAACACTCATCGTGAGAATAACACACCTAGCATGGAACATATTGGCTACCCCCTTCCGCCTCATGAGCGGTACAGGCAGACAAAACAAAAAAATTATTTTTAAAATTAGAGTTGGCACACGCAAATTTACTTAGAACGGCATTGAAATACCGCATATAGGTAGATATAGTGGACTCATTTGGCACAACTTGGGTTTAAGGATTTTGGATGCACAAGAAGTATTTTGGCTTAGTACAAATGGAGGCTAGCAAATAGATTGAGAAGCAACCAACCAAAAAATGAAAATGGTCATAAACATGCATTGAACATAACTAACACCGAATAATGCACCATAAGTAGGATATAATTTCTTTGCATAACTATTGACTTTACGTGCATGCATAGGGAATCACAAACCTTAACACGAATATTTTTATTAAATCACAATTACTCACTAACATGACTCACATATCATCATCTCCATATCGCAAAACTTTTGCAAGGAATCACACTTATCATATCCAATGATCTGTATGAAAGTTTTTATCTATATCCCTCTTGAATATTCATCACTTTTGGACCAATTTCATATCTTGTGCAAATTACCATTACTATTAATTACCATGTCAACTCTCAAAAAGATTTACGTGAAGCATGAGAGTTCATTTCTTCAAAATTTTATCAACTCTTAAAATAATATAAGTGAAGCATGAGAGTTTATTTCTTCAAAATTTTAACCACCACCGTGCTCAAAAAGATTTAAGTGAAGCACTAGATCAACTGCCTAGCTCAAAAAATTTAAGTGAAGCACATAGAGTATTCTAACAAATCATGATAACATGTGGCTCTCCCAAAATAGGTGTGTTCAGAAAAGATGATTGTGACAAACTAAAAAGCAAATAAAGCAAAGACTCATATAATACACGATGCTCCAACCAAAACACATATCATGTGACGAATAGAAATATAGCTCCAAGTAAAATTACCGATGGTTGGTACAAGAAAGAGGGGATGCCTTCCGGGGCATCCCCAAGCTTAGAGCTTGAGTTTTCCTTGAATATTACCTTGGGATGCCTCAGGCATCCCCAAGCTTAGGCTTTTGCTACTCCTTATTCCTTCATCCATCATGATCTCACCGAAAACTTGAAAACTTCAATCACCCAAAACTCAACAAAACCTTTGTGAGATCCGTTAGTATAACAAAATAAATCACTACTTTAGGTACTGTTGGAAACCCATTCATATTTTATTTTTGCATTATACCTACTGTATTCTAACTTCTCCATGGCTTATACCCCCCGATACAATCCATAGTTTCATCAAAACAAGCAAGCAACACAGCAAAAACAGAACAGTCTGTAGCAATCTATTTAAAAGCCATACTTCTGTAGCTCCAACAATTCTGGAAAATTAGCACAACGTGGGAAATTCATATACCAATACTTTTTAAAATTTCAGATTTTTTCGTCGACCTAGTACAGAACCAAAATTTCTGCACTGGATGCAAAACTTTCTGTTTTCCAAACAGCACCAATTATACTATCTTCCAAATCATCCTAAAGGTTTTACTTGGCACAAACACTAATTAAAAACACAAAAACACAATCATAATAGTATCATAATTGTGAAAACACACAAGAATTTATTTTATTCATTGGGTTGCCTCCCAACAAGCTCATTCTTTAAAGCCATTAAGATAGGCTTGAGATTTCAATGATGCTCACATGAAAGATATTAATTGAAACACGAAGAGAGCATCATGAAACATGTGAAAACCACATTTAAGTCTAACATACTTCCTATGCATAGGCATTTTATAGGAAAACAAATTATCAAGAGAAGCAATATCTTACATATGCAAATAGGAAGAATGAAGCATTACAAATTTCAACAAAAAAGAGAGGTAATTTAGTGACATGAAAATTTTTATAACCATATTTTCCTCTCTCATAATAATTACATGTGGGATCATAATCAAATTCAACAATATAGCTATCATATACAATTTTATCTTCATGATCCACATGCATAAAAAAATTATAATGTTGCAAGATAGTGGGATTAACATCAACTAAAGTCGTGACCTCTCCAAACCCACTTTTATCAAAAATTTCATAAGATTGATAATTCTCCAAAGTAGCGGGAACATTATTACCTAAAGTTGACGCTCTTCCGAGCCCACTTTTCATAGTATTGCAAACATTATTATCAATAAAATATTCATCATGAGGCTTAAATAAATTTTCAAGATCCTAAGAAGCATTATCACCCCAATCATGATCATCGCAATAAGTAGTGGTCATAACAAAATTATCATCCCCAAGCTTGTAGTTTTGCATATTATTAGCATGATTCATATTAATAGAATTTATAGTGACATCATTGCAGTCATGCTTTTCAATCAAGGAGCTATCATGAATCACTTTATAAATTTCTTCTAACACTTCATCATAATTTTCAGATTCATGATTTTCAAGCAAAACTTCATAGAGATAATCAAGTGTACTCAATTCACTAGCAATTGGTTCATCATAATTGGATCTTTTAAAAAGATTAGCAAGTGGATGAGGATCCATAGTGATCTTAAACTTTTACTTTTAATTTTTGTTCTTGTGTGTTCGACATGAAGCCAATAAAAGCAAGCAAGTAAAGAAGCAAACAAGAAAAAGGCAAACGGAAAATATTTTTGTATTTTTGTAAAAAAAAATAGAAGTGGGGGAGATGAAAAAGAGAGGCAAATAAAATAAATGCAAGGAGATGATAGTTTATGCGAAGGTACTTGATAGATGTTGATGATGCCTCCCCGACAACAGCGCCAGAAATTCTTCCTTCTACTTGTAGCTTGCGTTGGTATTTTCCCCGAAGAGGAAGGGATGATGCAGCATAGTAGAGATAAGTATTTCCCTTGGTTATGAAACCAAGGTTATCAATCCAGTAGGAGAATCACACAACACCTCATTAGCAGTACCTGCACACAAACAACACACTCTTGCACACAACGCAAACGAGAGGTTGTCAATCTCTCGGCGGTAGATCGCAAGATTAAATTGTATGTGATAGATTAAATAAAAATACAAAATAAAATAAATAAAAGAAAATGGCAGCAAGTATTTTTAGGGCTTTAGTAAATGATAAAGTAGACCCGAGGGCCATAGTTTTCACTAGAGGCTTCTCTCGAGAAAATAGCATACGGTGGGTAGACAAATTACTGTTGGGCAATTGATAGAAAAGCAAATAATCCTGACGACATCCAAGGCAATGATCATGTATATAGGCATCACATCCAAGACAAGTAGACCGACTCCTACCTGCATCTACTACTATTACTCCACACATCGACCGCTATCCAGCTTGCATCTAGTGTATTAAGTCCAACAAAGAATGGAGTAACGCCTTAAGAACGATGACATGATGTAGACAAGATAAACTCACGTATGAATAAACCCCATCTTTTTACCCTTAATAGCAACGATACATATGTGTCATGTACCTTTTTGTCACTGGGATTGAGCACCACAAGATCGAACCCACTACAAAGCACCTCTCCCCACTGCAAGATAAATCAATCTTGTTGGCCAAACCAAATTAATAGATCGGAGAAGAAATAAGAGGCTATAATAATCATGGATAAAAGAGATCAGAAAAGACTCAAATAATATTCATGGATAATCTGATCATAAACTCATAATTCATCGGATCCCAACAAACACACCGCAAAATGTGATTACATCGGATAGAACTCCAAGAACATCGAGGTGAACATTGTATTGAAGATCAGAAAGAGAGAAGAAGCCATCTAGCTACTAACTACGGACCCGAAGGTCTATGGTAAACTACTCACGCATCATCGAAAGGGTAGCAAGGTTGATGTAGAGCCCCTCCGTGATCGATTCCCCCTCTGGCAGATTACCGGAGAAGGACCCCAGATGGGATCTCTCGAGAATAGAAGCTTGCGGCGGGGGAAAAAGTATTTCGTGGACTCCCTTGAGGGTTTCTGATTTTTTGGGAATTTATAGTGGAGGAATTAGGGCAAACGGAGCTGGGTGGGCCCACGAGGCACCAAGGCACGCCTGCCCCCCCCCCCCCCCCCCTCAACGCGCCCTGGTGGCTCGTGGCCACCTCCTCTGGTGTCTGGTCCTCTCCCAAAGCTTCTAGTGTTTATCTTAGCCAATAAAAAATCTCCAAAAAGTTTCGTGGCATTTGGACTTCGTTTTGTATTGATTTTCTGTATAACAAAAATAGGGTAGAAAACAGCAACTGGCACTGGGCACTAAGTTAATAAGTTAGTCTCCAAAAATGTTATATAATTGCTGTAAATGCATATAAAAACATCCAAGATTGATATTATAACAGCATGGAATAATAAAAAATTATATATACATTGGAGACGTATCATGCGCACACAAAATTTTGTTGGCTCTCTTTATCGATCTTGCACCCATACACCTCTATCCCTCTCTTTGATTATATCTATATATATCTCACAATGATGATCCCTTCACTCTCTTCTCGTGGATCGCCCCTCTATATATGATATGTCTAGGCCTTCATTTCACAAACATTGCATATGTTACATTTTTTGAGATATCATCGACTCATATTCCCTGTCGATCTCTCACGCACACAACTACACTTATGAAATCACACCCCGCCCCCCAAAAAACTCACGAACACACTCACCATATCTTTCTTGGTTTGTATCTCTCTCACACACACCCACGTAGGTGGGGTACATGCACGAAGAGAAGAGGTGCACGCACGACGCACGTACTCACATCTCGTTCCCAACCACACTCGCACGGGTACACGGTGGAGCTCATTTCTGTACGAAAAGGTAGCCCACATGATAATTTGACGCGTGTAGCGGTTGTTCACTTGATGGAGGGTCGTGTACCATGCATGAACGAAACAAAGTGCGCCTTGACGCGTTTGCGCATTATTTTTAAATAAAGTTTATTCCTCAATGGCACGTACAGAATATAAAATGATTGTTATCGAGAGAAAAAAGAACACCGCTCTACTATACTATAAAATATAGGCAGGAACCTCAATGCTTGCTTGCTGGGGTTCGTCTCTTCGCACTTTCTCACACAAGACGGTGGTGGCCAATCTCTCTCTCTCTCTCTCACCGTTGGTCACTGATCCGGCCGGATCCTGTCCGCCGGCGGAAAGGGAGGATGTGCACCGTTGCTTTGATCGCCGGCGTCGAGGCAGGAAACTCACTGCCGGTGCGTACCGATCTGTGGCACCTGCCATTCTCTCCAACCAAGCTCTGGCGTGGTAGGGCCTTCACCCCTTGCTCGCTGACGCAGCATATCCCAGTCGCCGCCACCCTCCTAGTTACATCCCGATGACCCTCAGGTACAGCTTCCTCTGGAACCGACCTTGCTCCACTTCCCAACTTCCCAGGTCGTTGCACGTGGAAAATCTTGCATGTGGATCTTCTCTAGTTCTTTGCCTAAAACGTAGCTCGGCCAGCATAGTACTTCCCATTTTGCAATCTCATCTTCACACCGTTTGAGAGAAACCACTGTGTTGCTATCTCCCCCTGAAAACAATGAATATGTTTTTTTTTGTCGGCGTATGTGTCATCAACTGTTACTGACCAGTAATTATTTTCTTTCTACCTCTTTTTGCAAATAGGGCTATCCATTTTACCTCGTTGCTATTGCGACCTTTTAGTGAACTGCACAAATCACTTTTTTCTTAAGAGTGTTTTGTGCAGTTCCACTAAAATGTCACACAAGCAATGTTTCTACATTTCAGTGGGACTGCACAAAGCGAGATTGGTTGTGCTATCCTCCTCATCCAACTCTGAGCCTAATCTTCTCCAACAAGTAGTTATTTTTACGAGAGATTGCAAAGGTGATCGGCTTCTATTTGCGTGAAACTAGCTGCCGACCAATGAACACCGTGGCCAGGAAATGGAATCATGCCTACGTAGAGCATCGATCAATTTTTAATTTTTCTTTATTTGTATACCTTCTCACAACTTTTTCTTCAGTTGTGATGTAAATATTGGGGCTGATCTGTGAATCACTGTAATCCATTAGCATCCATGTTAGTTTTCTTTGTATTTGATGGAATGTTGTAACGGGACAACCTTGTATTTGATGGAATGTTGTAATGAGACAACCTTGAAGGCAAGTGGACACAAGAAACCAAAGTTGAAAGCTTCATAGCATTACAGTATAATTTATTATGCTAGAAAATTATGTGACATATAAACAAATCCTGAAAGCTTGATAGCAATGCCAGAGACCATTGAACTTCCTTTCGCCAACATGTGGGACATCCAGCATCCTGGTCCACGTCCCATGCACCAATATTGAGTGCACAACCACAGGGGAGGTTCACCCCGGTCGTTGCGCCGTAGTAATAATGACTATTGAGCAGTCAAATCACATAGCCCCACCTTTGCCACAGTAAGTTGCTCGGACAAAGCAACCATCATTTCACTATTCATTAAATCCGCTCGTACTCCAATATTCCCACAGTAAGTTGCTCGGATGAAGCAACCATCATGTCACCTTTCCCACAGTAAGTACCTCCTTTTTATTCTAGAAACCACCACACACGAATATTGGATGGTAGTAGCACAGCATCAAGTGTATGGGTTTATGGGGCTCAATTCAAAAATCGAAACCAACCAATGAACTACTAGATGGTGAGCATTTGGAGTATATTGTAGTAGTACGTATCAACGCATGCATGCATGAGTAGTACAATGACCAATAATATTTACATGCATTGGTTAGTTTTATGTTAATCCTTGCAAGCAACAATTTAATGCGCTTTGAAATCTAAACATGTGAATGTGACCAGTAAAATTTAGACTGACAAAATGGTATAGTAATACAAAACTTTCGAGATTAAGCTCTATAAACCAGATGTGAGTGATATACTGTAGCACGACGGTTGACGGGATTAGTAGAAAGCGAAGCGCTTTTTTAGCGGGGATTTGCATCAATCTATGAAGGTGCAAAACCAAGTGTTACTACTACACCAAACAAGTTCAAAACGACAAACTGGACTCACTCACGGCACGCCTGTCACATTTGATCTGTCGGTCAAAGCGCTTCCTCTTGGCATATATCATTTTTTCAGAATGCTCTTGGCATATCACTAACATGTGGGAGGGAGTGGGAGCAAACCGACCTCAATTTACTGCAAAATCGCCAACCCGCCGCACTTTGAGAGAGAAGAGGAGCTAGAAGCGATACGGCTGGTGGAGCTAGGTGTCGCACGGAGGCCGAGAATATGGTGATAGCATGAGGTGGGCCATGTATGATGTAACTACACTGGGCTGCTGTGTTTCGGACTCCTCCCGTCTAGTACTCCACCACACGGGTCCTGGCTCCTTCTCGATCGTTGAAAATCGTTCTTCTTCCTTTTGCTGACACGTGGGAGATCTAGCATCCAGGTCCACATGTTATGCAAGAAAATGGAGATAAGTAGTGTAAGTGAGACTCACCAATGGTCACCAACGTAGGTGGAGTACGTGCATGAATCACCCGCAAAAAAAGGAGTATGTGCACGAAGAGAAGAGGTGCACGCACCGATGAATGTACTCTTTGCCTCTTTCCCTAACACACGTGATGACCCACAAGTATAGGGGATCAATCGTAGTCCTTTCGATAAGTAAGAGTGTCAAACCCAACGAGGAGCAGAAGGAAATGACAAGTGGTTTTCAGCAAGGTATTTTCTGCAAGCACTGAAATTATTGGTAACGAGTAGTTTGATAGCAAGATAATTTGTAACAAGTGACAAGTAGCAATAGTAACAAAGTGTGCAGCAAGGTGGCCCAATCCTTTTTATAGCAACGGACAAGACGGAACGATCTCTTATATTAAGCAACACGTTCTTGAGGACACATGGGAATTTCATCTAGTCACTTTCATCGTGTTGGTTTGATTCGCGTTCGCTACTTTGATAATTTGATATGTGGGTGGACCGGTGCTTGGGTGCTGTTCTTACTTGAACAAGCCTCCCACTTATGATTACCCCCTCTCGCAAGCATCCGCAACTATGAAAGAAGAATTAAGATAACTCTAACCATAGCATTAAACATATGGATCCAAATCAGCCCCTTACGGAATAGCGCATAAACTAGGGTTTAAGCTTCTATCACTCTAGCAACCCATCATCTAATTACTACTCCACAATGCATTCCCTTAGGCCCGAAGATGGTGAAGTGTCATGTAGTCGACGTTCACATGACACCACTAAGAGAATCAAGAACATACATATCATCAAAATGTCGAACGAATACCAAATTCACATGATTACTTATGACAAGACTTCTCCCATGTCCTCAAGAACAAAAGTAACTACTCACAAATCATCATCATGCCCAAGATCAGAGGGGTATTAAATAGCATATTGGATCTGAACATATAATCTTCCACCAAATAAATCAACTAGCATCAACTAGAAGATGTAATCAACACTACTAGCAACCCACAGGTACCAATCTGAGGTTTTGAGACAAAGATTGAATACAAGAGATGAACTAGGGTTTGAGATGAGATGGTGCTGTTGAAGATGTTGATGAAGATTGGCCCTCCCACGATGAGAGGGTTGTTGGTGATGTCGATGGCGACGATTTCCCCCTCCCAGAGGGAAGTATCCCCGGCAGAATCGCTCCGCCGGAGAGCAAAAATGCTCCTGCCCAAGTTCCGCCTCGAGACGGCGGTGCACCGTCCCAAAAGTCTTCTCCTTATTTTTTTCTAGGGCAAATGGACTTATATACCAGAAAATGGGGGCCAGAGGTGGGCCAGGGGATCCACGAGGTACCAGGGCGCGCCTAGGGGGGTGGCGCGCCCTGGTGCCTCGTGGGCACCTGGGTGGCCCCATCTGGTACTTTTTGCTTCCAGTATTTTTTATTTATTCCAAAATAATTCTCCGTGAAATTTCAGCTCATTTGGAGATGTGCAGAATAGGTATCTCTGACATAGCTTTTTCAGGTCCAGAATTCTAGCTACCTGCATTCTCCCTCCTTGTGTGAATCTTGCATATTAAGAGAGAAAAGGCATTAGAATTGCTCCAAAAAGTGTTATATTGATTAAAAACACTATAAATAACAGTAGTAAAATATGATGCAAAATGGACGTATCAACACACGTGGGTACACGGTGGAGCTCATTTCTGTACGAAGAGATAGCTCACGTGATAATTTGACGCGTGTAGTAGTTGTTCACTTAAGTGGAGGGTCGGGAACCACGCATGAACGAATCAAAGTTCGACCAAGACACGGTGGCGCGTTATTTATAAATAAAGTATTTTCCTTCAATGGCACGTACGCAAATTTTTTGGATTGTCTAAATACGAAATTTTAGTGTTGATCCGACGATCTCACCTAAAGGTCCGATCCTATATAAGTCTACCCGTCCATTTTGAGCCAAAGTTTGACCATGAATTTAACTAATAAAATATAAACTATATGTTACAAAAACTATACCATAGAAAACCTCTTTCAAATACAAATATAACAATATACTTTGGGTAGCATATACTACTTTATATATTTTTAGTTAAATACATGGTCAAGCTTGGACCCAAAATACAAAGAGGCCTAATAAACCAGGACGGAGGTAGTAGTTACCCTAACATCACATATTCCAATGCAATATGAGCCTACAGCCTAATAAATGAACATTTGCATGACAACACATACTATATGTTACTCCCCACTATGGAGATACTGAGTAGTAACATAAACTAGTAACATGTGCATGTTACTAAGTTAGTACTACCCACTATTTGTTTTTTTCTAAATGGCACTACTACCCACTATGACCAGCCTTACTACGCCCTCTGCCTCACCCACGCGCGCTCGGTGGCTCGCAGGACGAGGAGAAGCTTTTGCTTACTACGCGGTGGACATGCAGCAGTTTATTCGGTGTTAGATTGCTAGAACTATATACTACTAGTAGGAGTACATACTACAGTAGTACTAGTAGTACTACCATCATGTACTACAGTAGTACTAGTAGTACTACAGTGACCTTGTACTTAGATGTTATCAATGGACTCCATGTACACCACCTGGTTCCAGTCCCAGGCGTTCTTCACAGAAGTCACGATCCATAGCGGCAGGCAACGGGAACCATGGTCGTAGCTTTCTAGTGTCGTTCCACACGATGGAGCTTCATCCTAGCTGAAGCGGCATAGATCAAGAGTCCGGGCCGATCCCAAGCCCCGTTCTGAGGTTCTGACCGCCCTGGCCCACCAAAAACCCCTCACCCTCCCGCGCGCACTTCCCACCCGGCGCCAGCTGCCCACATTCACGCCACTGTAGAGCACACCGCTCCACATTCAAGGCGGCATGGTTAATAATATAGCCAGCTGATAGCTCTATCTTTGTTCCACATCATATATTGCCAACCTAAAAGCCCATTCATATATATACTATATATTTAATGCTTGACCCCACTTTCTTCTCTCGCAAAGTGTCTTAGAGCTCGTGCTGCAGCTGGCTACTACCTCCGTCCTGGTTTATTGGTCTCCTTCGTATTTTGTGCTTAGTTTTGACAATAGATTTAATTAACAAAATATTAGTGCATGTCATCAAAAATTATGTCGTTGGATTCGTATTTGAACATAGTTTTCAATGATATTATTTTTTGTGACATGCATTAAAATTTTGTTAGTTAAATATAAGGTCAAAGTAGTACAAGTTTACAGCCCACTCCTCTTCTCTCTCCTCCACATCATCACAAATCTGAGGTGGCAACTCTTATAGCCTGCTTATGTCACCCTATTATACTTGCAAGGTCGCGTCCGTCATTGAAGCGCCTGGCTTAACGCGCCTCCTCGCCGCATTCAAACGCCTCCATTAAACCTGCGTGGAAGCCGAGAAACCTACTACATCCACATGTCCATTCAGGAGTGGGCCGGCATTAGAGCATGGTTAATAATATAGCCAGCTGCTGGCTATAGCATGTTGCCATATCATTTATAGCCAATGTAATAGCCAACACATAGTTAGCTACATATAAGAAAGTACAACTTTATCAACATATGACCCACCTTCCACTCTCACAAAGCTTCTTGGAGCTCGTGCTATAGCCGGCTGTAAGTCTACATCCCGCTTCCCTTCTTTATCATCTTCTCTCTCTTCCAACTCAGCAACAATATAGTATTTATAGCCTGCTTACATCATCTTATTATACTTGCTCTTAAATGCAACGCCGGCCGAGCTCCTCCTTCCTCCATTTTCTCCAGTCTTTCGATGGCATCCGATGAGCAGGAAGAGCAGTTCTCCAGCATAAAAGCCGGCTGTGAGTGGCCCGCCTAGCCTGTCGGTTACGAGCGAGGCATCTCGCTGCTCCACCTCCCTCGCCTAGCCCGACGGAGCCAGTTGCCACCCCCAGCCAGCCTGTGGTTCAACAACTCGACACAGACCAGCTCGAGGAGGACTGGCGAGTTGCTCCACGCCCGCACAGTGCCTACAGTGCCTGCGATCGACCGCACCATCCGCCGTCGACGTGTGCGTAACCGCGCCATGCAGGCAGAGAAAGAAGCCGGCTATGCGGATGTCGATGAGGTGGCGGCCCGCATGTCCGCGCCCGCCGCCATCATCGAGGAGAAGTAGAACACGGGAGGCCGCCGCCGCTTGTATCCCATGAAGGCCACCGCCGAGGCGACGCTGGCGTACACAGCCGGTGTCTTGCACGGTTCATCTTCAGCGCTGACCATCGTCGACCCTGCATGGGCTCCACGGAAGCGGAGGCGCCCCCTTCCCCTCCGGCTAAAGCATTAGCCGGGGGTTCCACTATGATGAGCGGTGGGGAAGCGAGCAGCCCTTTGCACTGAAGCATATACCTCCGGGGCTCCCGGCAGTCCGATGATTGGGCTGCCGCACATGAGGAAGACAAAATGAGCCGCCGGCGACCATTTAGATTATGTATTAAATATACCTCTAGAGCCATACTAGCATCGCTTAGTTGATGTAAATGTAATGAAATCCGTCGTGTTTATATGAAAATCCGTCATGTTTATACGAAATCCGGCCGTGTTTGCACAAATTTTGTCTTGTTGGTTCGAACTGTTGTCAAAATGTATGTGGCTATGGTTGGATGGTGTCCTCCTGCATCCATGTCCGCTCTCACGCACACGCGCGTGCACACACACACGCTCGCGAATTTTTGTACACACCATCTCTATCTAGGTCAGTGTCTCGTTGTCTCAGAGAGAGAGAGAGACAGACACATGCACACACACACACGAAGAGAAGAGCCGCACGCACGCACTCGTTCCCTCACGCACACGCGTAGGTACATGGTGGAGCGGATTTGCACAAGAAGCGGCAGCAATGATAATTTGACCCATCTAGTTGTCCACTTAATGTAGGGTCTGGGACCACATGTGAGCTTTACAAAGTGCGACCTGAACGTGGTGGCGCGGTTATTGATCGAGTTTTTTTACTGGTACATTAAATGAAAAGATGGCTCCGCGTGTATACAATTTAAAATGAATGCTACGGAGAGGAAAAAAATTACTCCACTATATATGTAGGCTGGAGCTTCGGGATTTGCTAGCTAGGGTTGCTCTCTTCTTCTCACTCTCTCACCCTCTCCAGATCTAAACAAGACGGTCGTGTCCACTCTCTCCGTCTCTGTCTTTTCTCACCGGTGGTCACAGATCCGGCCGGATCCCTTCCGCTGGGTAGGGTATGAGGTGCAACATTGACGTGGTCACCGTTGGCGAGGGAGGAAGTCAACGCGCGCTGTCTTCTCTGAACTGGCGCTGGCGTGGGTGGTCCTCCGCACTTTTGCTCGCTGCCGTCATGTTGGCAGATCCCGCCGCCTGCCTCGCCACATCCCGCCGACCGGAGGTATAACTTCTTTTAGAACCAGCCTTCTTCTAATGGGCCAGCTCCCCACATCGATGCATCCTCTTTTCCCACCATTCTTCAGTCCAAAGCTCCCCATGTATCTAGATAGCCCCGTCGGCTTGTCGAACACTCGAACACCACCTAAATTTGTACTATTAGAGGAAAAAAGGTAATGCATGAAGATAAATAGATGGCCTAGTTGAATGTGGAATTTTTTTGGGGGGTGGGCGGGGTAGCAAAGACTGGTTAACAAACCGGTCTCTTTGTTGAAAAGGGCAATAAAGTGGTGTGGGGGCGAAGGGTGGGTTGAAGTACTAGTAGTAAGATTCTGGTCTGACCGGTCTCTTGGTCGAAAAAGGAAAGAAAGTGAGGGGGTGTTGGGTGTACAACGCAACTAAGAATGAGCACGGCTAGATTTCCTGTGGTTGCGCAGCAAAAGGTCACTAACGAGATCACGAGAACAAAAATGGCACAAATCCAGACATTCTGCTTGCATGTTTGCCGCTCTCGGCAACCACCTCTGCATCACCACTTTATGCTTGTGCCTCACCTATCCCTATGCCCTTACTGCAACTGTTAATCTAATATCTGGTAAAATGAAACAATGCCACTGTTAATGTGATGTCACTCTTAAGTAATGCTATTGTCAATCTATTGCCATTGATAAACTGAAGTAATGCCACCACCGTTTTATGAAATGCTTCTGTCTTGCTTTATTTCACATAAAGAGTGATGTGGGGTGTTACACTTAAATCTCACGCCGGTAACATAGCTTCATCTCAGTGGAATTGCAGAAATTTAATTACACATTTGGTTGACACGATGATGTATTTCTCCTTTTCGTATCACCCTTTGTTAGAACGATCATTCCTATTAACCGTGCACGTAGCTACTGATCCTGTGCTACTGTCATCATAGAGTTATAATGCAATTGTTGTGCATGTTAATCTAAGCCGCCGTTAATCTAGTGCCCGTGTTGATCTGATGTGATGGCACTTTTTCATACTGTCAATGTAATGCCATTGATAACATATGAGATGCTACTGTTAATCATATGCCACAGCAAAAAATGACACTGCTTAAATAACCCTATCACATATTTCTGCAAACAAGGTTGTTTATCTCCATGTGGTTTCTATTTGTGCAAACAGAAGCACAAACGACAATTTTAGTAGAACCGCACAAAATTAGTTGGCTGTATCTGCCTACTGTCAGCTAACCTCATGGTGCTCGAGGTATTCCTACATTCGTAACTAGGTAGAATGACCAACGCAAGATGAAATAAGCTTATTCGTATGTTACCTTGCTGATCGCAGTGTAGAACGAGCTTGTCATGTGTGGAGGAGCGAACAAGCACTGTAGCCGCCCCGTCAATGCAAGATAAAAGACACCGAGTCATAGATGGCCTGGCCTGCGAGTAGGGGTCATGTAAACAGTGGTGCATAATTTTAGTGGAACTGCACAAAAAAGATATTGGGGTGAGTTGGACAAAAAATTTACAGCCAGACGAAAGGAATTGCACTGATCGATTGGATCGAATTTCTTCCATGGCATGAGATGAGACCCCAAGGTGGAAATCAACTAACCACTTATAAAATTATGGATAATCTTCCTCACGCAGGTCAGTACCGCTTCGTCCTGATGATCGTGTTTTATCATACCGAGCTATTGATATGTGCTACTGTTTTGCAACACCGTTTAAGTACAGCTATTGTTTTCCTATCTTTTCACATTCAGGACAATGAAGATGATTTCAGTAGAAGCACAAACTGGTCTGATGTTGAGTGATCTCTATTGCCTCCTCTGTTTGCTGCAATGTGTTGGCGTCAATTGCAAGATGAGCCAGCGAGCTAGCTGTGGAGTTGCCAACATGCTCAAAGTGCACTCAACATTGAGAAGAAAGAAGCATGCCCAGGAAATTAATGCGTAGGGAGGCACTTTGCTTAGAGAAGCATCGATCATTTTTTCTTGATTTCTACACCTTCTCACAGCTTTGTCTTGGTTATAGTCTGGTGAATCATTGAGATGCATAAACTTGCTGAACTTATATATGTGCTTGTGAATTTTAGCTAGTATGCATACTATATCTTGTGAAGCTTAGTTTAATGTGAATGTTGACTAGCGTGTGAACATTTAGAATCTATACTGCGGGCCTGTTATTTGACGACTCATTTGTGCCGCGCTTCGACCAGTGTGAGTGTCTGCATGCATTACCGCACCCTCTAATTTGGTGGATGCCAAGCGGGCCCGAGGAGGAGCCATAAGTTTTTTTCAAGTTGAAAAATGTTACTGAGCAGGAGCCATAAGCTGGAGTGCGTCTTTTATTTTTTTTGCGAATGGGCCACAAGCTGGAGAGCTGGAGAGTGTCTCTAATGGGTTGTCTCTAGTGTTAAGACCGACCAGTACAAGTGCCGATCCATCTTAAAGCCCATATTTTTGTAGGAAAAGGCCATATTACTTGAAGAGGGACGCTCCCAAAAAACCCCTTCTTCCTCCTCGCTCCCACTTCACTATTCACTGTAGCTCGCTCCTACAGAAAACCCCCACTCCCCTTCTTCCTCACCTCACTCCTATAGAAAACCCCCGCTCCCCTTCTTCGTCACTCCTACAGAAAACCCCTGCTCGCCTTCTTCCTCACTCCTACAGAAAACCCCAGCCCCCCTTAACTAGGCTCGTCTTTCGGTACTCTACTCAAATCCGTGAGCTCGACGCGGCGCCCGCAAGGAAAATGGAGTCGGCAGGCCCCATCATTAAGAAGATGAGGCTCCCGCCAGTAGCGATGCCGGTTGTAGTTCCCGCACCCGGCAGCGCGGGGAGAAGCAGCCAGCCTCCCCCTGGATCTGATGAACCCAAAGAATCTCGGGCGGACCGCATCAGCGATCTCCCGGGTGCCATCCTTGTGGAGATCATCTCGCTTCTCCCCACCAAGGATGCTGCCGCACCCAAGTCCTCGCATCTCGGTGGCGCCCTCTATGGCGCGCCGCACCTCTTAATCTCGACTGTCCTGGCCTATCTCTGTTCAATGATTTTGAACTCCTCGGATCCATCATCTCCTCCCACCAAGGCTCCGTTCAACGCCTCTACATCCTGGCATGCTACCTATGCATGCCCTGCACGTTGGACGCCTAGCTGAAACCCCCTGAATTCGAAAAACTCCAGCTGCTTGAGTTGTACTATTCCCACATAAATCACGTACCACATTTCGAACGCCATGTACTTGGGCCCTCGGCATCGATGTGCATCTCGCGGTTTTCCTCCTCTCTCTACACCGCCACCTTCGCCTGGTGCAAACTACCAGACAATCTGGTACAAAAGCTTTGACTCTCACTTCTCAAAAAACTTTCACTTGCGGTGGTTCGTATATTGGAGGCCTCACTGCACAGCATCATCCAATCCAGTTGCCCTGCCCTAGAGTGCTTAATGCTTCTTTTGACAGTTAAAATCGGTTCTCTCCGAATAAAGTCGCCTAACCTTGTAAGAATTGGAATTTCTTTTGACGTAGGGGAGCTCAACATCGAAGATGCCCCTTCACTTCAAAGGTTGATCCTTGATTCTTGTTATCCACCTTCACAAATAACTTTCATCTCTGCGCCTAAACTGGAGACCTTGGGTGTAATTCATGATCTCTATGATCATTTCAAGATGGTGTTTGGCTCCACAGTTATCCAGGTACTATATATTATCATCTACAATTTTGTAATCATAAGCTGCATTTTTCATTTGTGCGCTTAAGTTTTATATAATCTTGGAGTACACTTTTTGTACTAATATTATGTTCTATGCTCAATGAAGAGTTTGTCCATGGATAGCCTATCAGTGGTGCTGGATTCTGTCAAGATCTTATATATCAGTATGAATACTTTTGGTCTGAACAAGATTATTGGCTTGTTGCGATGCTTTCCATGTCTGGAGAAGTTGTATATAAAGGTGATAATTTCACGCACATTGGAAGCCCATATATAGTGTGCAAGAATTAACCGTTCAGTTGTTGCTCTTTCGACATACTATTTTTTAGACCTTAACTATTTTCAATCTTCATGTTTATTTAGGTAGCAGGACGGGGTACAAAAGGTATAACCAATCGGTGGCATCGTAAGCACCAGGATTTTCTCAGTTCTCAAGACATTCGTTTGAAGACAATAACGCTGGAAGGATATGTAGCCACCCATGCAAACACTAGATTTGTCACATTCTTCCTGCTGAATGCGAGGGCACTATTGTCCATCGGGCTTAAATTTATTAACAACGAAGTTTTGACGGATGGATATGTCGAAGAGCAAAAAAAGGAGTTTCAGGTGGACAAATGGGCGTCTGAACGTGCCAATCTTCTTTTTACATCATCTTGTGGTCATATTCCATTAAATTTTAGGACCAGGGATGTTCATTTTATGGATCTGACCTATCCATTTGATCGTGACTACCAAAAACACTACAGCGGTGCCTAGGTTGGATGATGGTGGCGCTAGAGGACTTCAACCTGCTGTTGTGTAGCAGGCGCTGCAATTTTTGTTTTAGCCCGTTCCTGTGGTGGTTTGTCGTGTGTTTTGCTGCACTTATGTCCTGTAATATAACTGATATTTGGCGTTTAAGCAGGGATGGAGGCAGACGGGCTGTGCCTCGAGCTGCTCCTTCTCTGCTTTCCCTATTGCTCCTAGTAGTAGTTTAAGGTGTTCGTTTGGTGTTTGTGCTGGAACTGGACCCTGTAGCTCAACGCTGGTTTCCCTTAATGGAAATCGGAAGGGGGATGCCCTTCTTTGTTTCAAAATAAAAACACTGCCACAGTTAGATGTTGTTGCCCTTTTCAATCTGTGTTTTGTCTAAACCTGATGAATAATTAACCCTCGTGCTTTTGTACAATTTGTAAGCTCGAGTTAGATGTTGTTGCCCTTTTCAACTCCGCTGTGGCTGTCATGTTTTCTTTGAAACAAGGCAAATGGCTTGCCATTTCTTTAATTAAGTGAGAAATATTGTAACAAATCCTAACCAAGGGAAATAACATCACTCTCGCTAGCTCCTTGAGCTCATTGTGCATTATAGAACCCAAGTGCCTAGCGCCCGCCAACTGCCACAAACTTATTTTGAGCTAGCACACCAAATGGGCTGTAATTCCTAATAAGAAAGGCTGCATCGCTGTGACAGATTTGGATTCTGACATTTGGGACCCACAAGGAAAAAGCCTATTCAAGGTGGTGTCGACTTAGTCAACAAACGATTCTGCTTGCCAGCCATTGGATTGACATCCAACATCTGTCGTGTTTCTTCTATCTCTTGTCTTCTTCCTCCAGACGCCCAAACGAAACCACGCCATCGGTCCCGCCTGCTCCCGCCTCCCACGGTTAGTTGCACCTCCGCCCACGCATTGCCTGTACGAAATATGCCCTAGAGGCAATAATAAATGTTATTGTTTATCTCCATGTTCATAATTATGTTTATCTTCCATGCTATAACTGCTATGGTTCTCGAGTCTACAATAACCGCGAGGCTTGGAGGAAGACTCATATGCACGTGTGGAATAATAAACGGCAAAATGTATTCCTAGTCTGGCATCTAAGACTAGCTCTAGTGTTGCATGATGGTTCTGTTTTCTTGAACATGGGCATGTCTATGCCGGCAACTTTGAAGGCACAATGTTAGGAGAACACTTGTGTTGAATCGACCCGAATTGATGTTATGCTATGAGATACATTTGTCACAAGTTAATGGTTAATAACATAGAGAAAGTTAACATTTGCATGATTCCTTAGACCATGAGAGTATCGAGTTTCTTCATGCTTGCTTCATGAACGTTGGGGTTTGTTAAACGTCATCCGTAAATGGGTGGCTATTACGGTGGCTTACGGGTTCATGGAAAAGTGTGACAAGGGACTTGATAGCTCAAGATTGGGAATTTCTCCTTCGACGATGGAGAGATATCTCTGGGCCCTCTCGGTGTTATGGTATCCACCATTGTCTGGCCAGACACATTGTGATTTGATAACAGGGATGCCGGAACACGGATACGAGAAAAGAGAACAAAACCGGTAACGAGGTAACTGGCATTGTGGACAAGTGTTGATCCACGGGGATGCCGATGATTCTCACCTCAGGTATTTGTAACATATCGCAAAGCAACAGGAATAGCACATGGCAACTGGAGGTTCACTCGAATATTCATTCGTGTGGGTATGGGGGTCAATATGGGTGTCCACGGCTCCGATGTTGATCATTGATCGGAAAGAGTTCCGGTCATGTCTATACTTCACTGAACCTATAGGGTCACGCACTTAAGGGTCATTTATCTGCTGAATACTAGACAGGGAGTCTGAGAGAAAGTCACCGGAAAAGTTTCAGAGACAACGGAAAAGTTCCGGAGAGAGAACGCCGGAATAGTTTCGGTAAAACTGAAAAGTTGTTTCAGGGTATACCATTAAGTCAAATTGGTCTCGGCACATTCCTAGAAATTCTTGGAGGGTGAGAATTGATCTGGGAACTTGTAGGATTTTTTCGAGGAAAAACCCGGAAATGTTCCGAAGCTGCCGGAACCGCTTTGGTTGCTTTTCGCATATGAAAATCACTAATCCAGAATTGTTTCGGAATGCATCCAAAATCTTTTTAGTGGGTACTGGAATTGTTCTAAGACCTACAGAAATATTTTCGGATTTAACGGTCGCGGAAAATTGGTCTCGTGAATAGTGAAAATCACTTTATGGTTACTTTTTTGGAAAGCCACCTTTTTGGGCTTTGCTCCAAAAAATCTAGGGGATGACATGGATGGATGAGAACCCCTTTGGGGGGACCCACTAGGGGGTGGCCGGCCACATGAGGGGCTCCTCCATGGGGCCCCACTTGGCCCTTGGCTTCCTCTTTATGCCTTTTGAAGGGCTTCATTCATGTGCATTTTGGGTTTTCTTGTAAAACCACCCTACCCCTTGGGATTTCCTATAAAAGGAGGTGGAGAGGAGCTCTCCACACTCACTCTTTCTCAACATACACAAGCCATGCATGATCTGGCCTTCTCTCTCCCTCCCAGATAAATAGTTTCGTTGAGCCGAAAGGCTGTCTGGGTCCGGTGGGAACTAGTTCTGGACGGCGAAGCCCTGCCGGATAGATGACACCGTATGTATGCAACTCCGTAGAGAGATCGTAGTTTCGGTCTTAGTCCGAGTTTCGAGGGTCCTCCCGAAGGGCTGTCCAAGTGACCGTCCGAGTTTCAAAGGTCCTCCCGAAGGGCTGTCCATGACACCATCCGAGGGACTGTCCGACCACCTCCCGGAGGGCTGTATGAGGGCCAGTCGGGGGAGTTCATCCTCGCAGTTGGGAGGTTGTAAAATCCTAGCCGCGGGGATCTGCACCGCCGATCGACATCGACTCTACTTCCGCTGCGCTACGAGTCGGTAACAAAAAGATCAAACCTTGTATGCAGTCTTCATAGTGGTCCCGGGCTGGTGCGTAGGTCGGAAAATTTTTGTTTTCTGCTGTGTTACCCTACAGTGGCATCATGAGCCATGCTATGTGTAGATGCAGATTGCGATCTAGAATACATAGAGATGTATGAGTGTTACACAATATAATTTGTAGTAGATGAGTTCTACTGCTGATAATTATTTGTGTGGGTAGCAGATGAAATCTTTTACCCGATGTTCTTGTTGCTTCCCTGGAATTTGCATATTTCTGATCTTGATAATGGTATGATGGAGTTTCAAAGCTCTGGCAATCCACGATCCTAATTGATTAACGAAGTGCTAACAGGTCATTGAATTCCACCGTAGTTAAAAAGAAAGATGAAATTTCGCAGACGAAAGGGCAATGCAGATATGATCTGCACGGCGTCATGCGTATGACGAAGTTCAGTATGGGGTTCATGATTTTATTATCTCATGTTTCATACACCCCGTAAAGTTAATCTAGCAACTTGAATTATCATACTTGATGATGGACATTGGTAGCTTCGTTTTGTTTCGAAACCTTAGAAGCCACGAAAAATACTATTTTGCATGAACCGATTAGAGGCGTCTAACTTGGTTTTGAAGGATGGTTTGCATGTGCATATGGTGTGGTATAGCAGTGCTCACATTAATTTGAATTGTATGAGATGACTATATGATGTAAAATTAACATGACCCGCGTGTCATGATTCAGCATGATGGCTGGAGCCATATGATTGTCACTTTAATGACCTGCGTGTCAACCTTAAGTAATGCACTTATTTTATTAGCTATAGAGATAGCAATATCATCTAGTGCATCGACAAGGTGGTGGCAAACTTAATTTGGGATAGAACTGATTGGGGCCGTGAATATAACTATTTTGGTTGTTCTGGCCCCTGGCGCCCTCTTTCGTGCCAGCCCGTTTGGACCCAATTATTTCATTCCGGCGCCACAGATGATCCTGGCAAGAAGTAGGCCATGCTTGAGCTTTGCCGGCATATACAATGACGAAATTATTGTTGGCAGTGTATATGTCTTCATTTGTCTACTCCCGCCGGCAATTCTCCGCCCTTAAGTATTTCTGACGGCAGTAACATGATTTCCGACAGATGATTTGCCTTAATTAAGCTATTTCTCCCTACAGTTAATTGCCACCAACGAACAGTTATGGTGTAGTGAGTTGTGTTGGGTTGTTAACTGTAACATGGGCAACTTGGTAACATATTTGTGTGATGTTACTAGTTATAGCCTAAACAACTGGGTAACTACATAATTGCCATGTTGGTAACGATGATATATGCAACTGTGTAACTACATAATAATCATGTTGGTAACTGTAGCATTTACAATTGGGTAACTAAATAATTGTCTTGTTGGTGACTTTAGCACATGCACATGGTAAGTAGTAAATTGTTGCCAAATTGATAGTTGTAGCATATGAACATAAGAATGTCTGTAACAGTATGGCAACTCACATAATTACCATGGTGGCCTGGTAGACCATGACCGTTGGATCTGACGACAAACACCAACATCTACCTTGTTCCTAGGGCAACGAACAAACTATCCTATGGGTTGTCTCCTTCTCATCTACCATTTCATGAATATTTTTTTTGTTTAAATTGGGTCGGTATTCTTGGCTGTTTTGCGTACATGCAAATAAGTATTCGTTCTCTGGGTTCCCATATTCGTTTTCTGGGATCCCATATTCCTCTTCTAGGGTTTCATATTCGTATTCGTCTTCTAGGATTCCATATTTCGATTCTTCTAGGGTTTCATATTCATATTCATCCTCTCGGGTCCTGTATACGTCTTCTAGGGTCTCATATTCCTCTTCTGAGTCTTTTGCTCGAGTCCTATATTCTTCTTCTAGGGTACCGTTATCCTTTTCCTTGTATGTGTTCCTAAGAGAAGTATTATGTCCTCATGTTTCGAGGTCTCAAGAAAAGAGCGTGGAAACAGATAGAAACTCTTGAATGAAAATTGAAAAGAAATGTAGCTCCAGTTCCTTCAGATATTGTAAGATCTTTGGCGCAAGAAGAAGGGGCGACCCATATCATCTTGACTTGGTTCTGCTTCCCCTCTTTTTTTAAGAATACCAAGTCGGGTTCTTCTCCTACCAGTATCGAATAGAACATGCTGGAAAAAAAAAAGCTATTGGTTACAAAACATACAAAAAAAGGTTGTTGGTTAAGGGCTATAACGACCAAACATTAATTCCACCCTCAAACAGTTCGGCTCTAAGCCAAAAAATGAAATTTGTTGGCTAACTTCAGCGATTCTTAAAATTAAATGAAGTATGCTGCACCGAACGTTTCGTTGTACCATCTTCGCTGAGAGATTTGCTTGGACATATGTCTCTCTCTTGCTCCTTTTCAAGGCATCGTGCATGTCTCCCTCTCTCAGTTTCCAAGTTCCATATCTGTGGCCACAGGAGAGAGGTATCTCGTGTGATATATATACAACAGATGTGACAAAATTGTACGCGCTCTCAACGACCACAAATCAACTCTCGATCGCGCGGCTGTGGTTTCTTTGAATCTTCTCTTCTCTCGTCCATACACAGGCTGCTTTGAATCTTCTCCTTTCTTCTCTCATCCATAAACATATGATCGTACGCATAGCAATCATCGTACATACTATCGACAACCACAAATTGAGCCTGGGAGCCCTCCTCACTTTCCAAGTCTCCGTATATAGAGTGAAAATATGGCATTCTCCTACGTCCTCCTGACGACCACAAATTAACGCGTGATCGAGCCAGCGTGGTTGCTTTGATTCTTCTTCACCGAGAATCTTTCTGTAGTACATGGTCATATGTAGCCAAGCCATTGAAGACCGGCCAATGGTCATGATTGATTGTTACTCACAGGCTCACAGCTAGTAGACAAGCTAAGGTTGGTCATGAGTCCCAGTCGAGTTGCCCTGGAGACATGTACAAATGTGTATTTGATACATTAACAAGTGTTGATATTTTGCTGGCCAGTCTAATCGAAGTTGGATTAGTAGTTCCTTATTCAATAGCGCAGCCATGGATAATGGATAGTTGTGAGATTTTGACACGATTAATTTTCACACTACTCCTTGCAGCCCCATAAGAGAAGTTGTCATTCTTAATATTAAACGGTATCCCGAGGTAAACTTTAACAGCTGATTTCAATCGTAGCTTATTTTTATCAAATAAAAAATTACATATTTTGGACGTACATTTTGAGATACAGATGTGCATACGATTTGTAAATATATAATCTGCATCTTTTGGAAGATACTGGAGTCATATAAGTCTGTAATTAAGACAGAACTCGAGCTTGGCTCACTTTAAACTCAGTTTGAGTTAGCTCGAACCTGCCTAAAATGATCCAAGCTCGAACTTGTACTCGAGCTGCTTAGAAAAATCTACATCATCTGAATCATAGCATTTTCTATATTCTAAAAAATTGAACCACACACTACACCTGCCATGACATCATGCAAAGTTTCATAGGTTTTTCAGACAACATTAATTTTTTTTAAATTTAAAAAAATTACATTATTTTAATTGAGTTTTGAGTTTCAATTTTGACATATAATTATATTTAAAAGTAGCAAAAAAAATTCAATAGACATAAATACCTTAATTATGATTTATTCCAATCTTTCAAAATTAATTTTAAATGTCTAGTTCCAATTAAAATTGAAACTATATACAATTAAATACAAATTTATTAATGAAATGTCTAAAACAAATAATGAAACCTGCAATGTTCAAATCATTTTCCATGCAATAGCAAGGTCATAAACCAATAACATAATAAAATTTAGAAAACATGAAATTAAACAAAATACCTACATGTTTGAGCAGTGGCGGGCAACGAATCGCGCCTGCCACTGGTATGCCTCGCCACACGGCTAGCGTGGGTCAAATCGATGACCAATTTACCAGTGGCGGCCATGTAGCAGGGCCCACCACTTCTGATCTAACTACCAGTGGCAGGCAAGCGTGTGGTATCCGCCACTGATATACTTTTGGCGCATGGCTAAAATGTGTCTAGAAAACCAGTGGCGGGCAGGAATTTGCACCCGCCATATATAACTTAATAGCAGTGGCGAGCATCTCTGGTATCCGGAAAAAATAACAGCGACGGGACCCTCACCCTGCCCACCACTAATGTGAACCCACCTATAAGGAGTTTCCTATTAGTGGGTAAGACTGAGGGGCTTACGTGTGGTAGGATTGTGGTTGCCTTTGCTTTGACAGAGATCAAGCATTTAATAAGCTATAGGCCTAAAGGCTGTGTGGGCTGGGATTTGGGTTATCAGGACGGTGCCGACCGGTCCAAATAGAATAGTATCTAAATAGCCAAACCAATTTTAGAAAAATACATACAAATCCGAATAAATCAAAATAATGATATAGAGCTTAGGAAGAAAAAATCAAGCTCATGTGCATGTTTTAAAATATTTTATTTAACAAATATCTATCATGGGCCTTTATAATAATTCCCTACAATACTTTATGGTTCATATAGTCCCCATAATTGTTTTTAAATGGCCCATACATGCAACGAAGCCCTATCCAAGGTATTCCAAAATTACTTTCAAGAAGTTATATCTTTGCTTTTGTCTGAGTTGGAAACCATTTGAACATTCCAACATTGCATGAAACAATGATATGCAAGTGCTATGCTTCTATTAACATCCTAATTTGGAACAGTAGGATGTTACACGACTAGAGGTTTTAGCTATGGGAATCATCTCAGTCGATCTCCTCTAATGCCCGTTTTTGTACTAGTCTAATCCGATTGATGGAGTACTAGGGCTTGACCTAAATGGAGGTGGCAACGATGGTGTTAATAACTATGGGAACCTTTGATAGAGTGCCTACTATGGAACCATTTCCAGTGCCTCCTATCTTTCTTAAATAGATGTTCTATCATGCGTATTCGGGCTTGTGGTGGCAGACGTTGTACTAGTGGTCATCGTTCTTTCTGGATGCTCATCTGGTGATGTGCCACATATGAAAATTATCTATTTCATGAGTATATTAAGGAGATATGATAATCTTTCCCTTTTAGGCATATCTATAATGAAATACAAAATAAATATCAGATTTGCGCATTTCTCAATTAATTACTCATTCCTAGAAAATTTAAAGGGATAATCCAAGAACATTCTTGGGAATAACAAGATTCAACTTTGGAACCGAAGGGTATAAGATCCACTCATCAAATTTTCCCAAGCTTAACTCTTAATCACTGTTCAAGAATTCGTCCGATTAATCAGTTAATGGGCCAGTTAATCGCTACTCGTTGGGTAACCGAATCGAATAACACATATTCATCGTGTTAACTTGTCAGGCCGATTAATTGGCCAGTTAGACCGATTAATCGGTTGTTAGGCCGATTAATCGCTACTGACCCATTAAGTTCTGGGCAAACAAAGCCCAAAACTTTTCCCTATAACCCCTCCCCCCCCCCCCCCCCCCCTCTCGCTCCTCAATAGCTAAGGATCGACCAAACAGTAGCATATTTTGGTATATTACATAGTTGAGAGCATGACAATATTGTATAACACATGAAAACACTAGATATATGTTGGCAATTCCTATTGAATCTACCGATTGATGGTCGACCGATTAATTCAGTTAATGGGCCGATTCACCGATTAATCACTACTCCTAAGCTGACCGAGCAGCTACCAGTTACCGATTTCCTGAACAATGCTCTTAATCATGCATGAGCAAGAAAGATCCATAAGGAACATAAAGTTTAATCTTGAAATTTGAACAAGTTAATGTTCACTTAAAACTGGTACTCAAAGATCACCGATGCATTTCTTTACCTAGAAAATTCATGTAGATAGAAATCATAGCGAAGGCTAATGCCTAGCTTTACTTTGGCCAAGTCATCTAAAACAAAGCCGTTATTAGCAAAGTTAGTTTAGGAGGCTAATACTTAGTCCAATTAATTATAATCTATACGAGCTTGCGTCATAAATGAAAATTTTAAAAATAAAGTAAATTTAGAGTATGGGTAGTGACAAAAAACTTGAGTAGAGATAGATCATTTTGTTGCTTCCAACTATCAGTCTCCACTTAAAACTTTCAAGTCATATAGCGTTCTTCGTTGCCCCCCATCTACTTAATCAAAGTGACATGATCAACATCATGAAATTATTCTCTTTCCTCTTCCACAAGAAAAATACCCCAGCCTTTCCTCCTCCTGTCGGCGCCGCCGCTGGTCTGCCGCAGCTCCGGTGGCCTTAGGGTCATGGAGGTGTGGAGGACCTCGGTCCCCCGCTGACATGAGGGACCTTGTTCACATTCTTGTTAGGTTCTCCCTCAGTAGGAATAATGTCTCCCCTATTCTATTCCCGTCCCGATGGTGCATCTAGCGTCGTCAGAGGGCGTGTGAAGGTGTGTCTCTGTCGGATCTCGCGGGATTTCGGTCGGTGCTAGTTTTTGGTGGATCAGTTTAGATCCGGTCTTCCGTTCGTCTTTGTTCGGGTAATTACAGGTTTGATCCTTGTGATCTACGACTTTTGTCATCCGCGATGGTTGCTACTCTGATGCGCTGGTCCTATGGAGCCTTAACATGATGACTTCCCAACTGTCTACTACAACAAGGTTTGCCCGACTTCGACGAGAGAGGAGTGATGACAGCGGCGCGCCTTTGGCTCGCTCTAGTGTTTGTAGTCGTCGCTAGGTGGTCCTGATTGTAATGTTTATTACCTCTATTGCTCTTTGTACTGCCGTGCACACCTTACTTATTTGCATTTTTTCTCACGCATAAAAAAGCATGATGAAATTATTTGCACTCGTCCTTGATCTTCATCGAAGTGGTGTGATCAGCCAAGCAGGTTATTTTCCAACCTGACTATCATTCCCGGCTACCTCTTGGTACGCTGACAAGAATTGCACGCCCTACGGCCCATCCGGTGCAAAAGAAATAGACAAATATAAAAGAAGATAATAAATTTTGGAAAATTAGTGTAAGCTAGAAACTATTAGAAAACATTATGTTTATAACAAAATAAGGTTGCATAGCATGATTTACATTTTAAAAAATATCGAAAAGACCCTCAGATCTATTAGCCACAGATCAACAGTATAAGACCACCCTAAAAAAGAAAGAAATTACAGTTAGGTCCCTGAGATGCCTCACTCCTCCAATCTTGGGCCGATGGTGCGCCGCAGCAGCCGCTCCAGTAGCCTCCCCACTGCTAGATTTGGGCGAGCGTTGCAGTCTAACGCGCACTGTCAAACATCTCGGAGATGAAGTCATAGTCGCCGGATTAGAAGTCCAAGAGTTGAGAGCCTCGATGCTGACCAAGCCGATGCAGAAGCACCAGAGCATGGCACATCGCCGCTGGTCCCTAGGACGTAGAAAAACAAGCCAGCCACCCAAAGCCTGCACAAACAGTCGAAGCTTCCCAGTGATGTAGCATAAGCCGCTGCCGCGATGCCCACGAAGCTCGAGGACAAAACGGCCAATGGTACTGCTGCCGCTGCCGCCTCCACAGCAACACCAGGCCGAACATCCACTGGTCCTTCAGCGCTGAAGCCCGGAGCGCCGTCGTTGAGGTGGAGCAAGGATTTTTTATTTTTTTTAGATCCTCTTGGCTTAGTACAGCTGTAGTATCTGAACTCACGCCCTACTCACACCCCACACACACTCACGCTACACACACACGCCATCAGGGCGCAATCTAAGATCTAACAGACTAAATAAGCAACTGAGCCCGCGAGCCTAGTGCATACACCAGGGACAATCTCTGTGGTGGTGGGCACACCACACTACCTTTTTTAGAACCGCGTGGGGATTGACTCAAATACTAGCAGAGAAAAGCTGGCTACTGGGCCCAGCCAACTATCTATAGGATAGTCCCTATTAAAGCCCTCCACAAATTTGCTACAGTGCGGCACTATTCAAATGAACAGTGTCCCGCACAGGTGAGCCGACCGAAAAACGCTCCCGCTGGGAGTCGATCTCGGGCGGGCAGGCTAGCCACCGCTATGCATTGCCACTGAGCTATCGCTCAGTTCTCGAGGTGGAGCAAGGATTGGGAGGACATTATTTCCATAGACTGCTCCCCCGACCACGGCACCGCCTGACACGCAAGCCCACACCCTATTTTCACGCCGGACGGCCAGATCTGGGGTTCCCCCTCCCCCACCCTTCCACCGCCGGAGCGCCCGGGGAGGGGAGTTCAATTATAAAACATGAGAGAGAGAGAGAGAGCCAACTCCTGCCTCTACATTAAAAAATGCACAGGCGGATGTCTTAGAAAACAAAAATCTTCTTAACGGAGGCTTTCATAGTTCTCCTTCCGTCATTCTTTTATATCCGTTAATTTTATGTTATAGTTAAGATTGACGGGTGAGATTTAGATCTTCTCTCTTACCTAAAAAAAAGTATCGTACCTTATTACGTTACTTTTTTTTAATATAGTACAGACGCAAGCGCTCATATAAACACGCATACACTTACCCCTATGAACGCACACACGCACACCTTACCCCTATGAGCACCTCCGAGAGACTGAGCCGGCATATCATCTTGAGATTTACGAAGGCTAAATCGAGGAATAATGCGAGCACCAGGACTTGAACCATAATGGGCTGGGATACCACAATCCCTCTAACCATCCAACCACAGGGTGGTTCGCTATTAACTTACTTTTCGTCAAGTCTTCAACGATGTATTCCACATCGTCACGTCCCAGCAAGGCCGCACGTCAATTGGGCAGCGAAGTACGAGCGTCGTACCTTGTTTCACCGCGATTTTTTTTTTAGCAGTAGCGATCGATCTCAGCTGAGAAACGTTTCATTGGTAGGTCCAAAAAAAGCTACGACCGAACTCCATGCAGGGGTCTTGCATGACCTGTACCGGCCCACTCACGCAGCCCCGCATGGGCCTTCCATTGCATCGCCTGGATCAGCCCCAGGCTCATGGCCGCTATGACCCATGTGTCCTGAAAAAAAAACTACAACCATGTGGTCAAAAACAAAAGCTTCAGCTGTGATCGAATATGTACGACCGAACGTTTATCTTTCTTTATCTTTACCATATCTATATCTATACCTCTATACTCCTACTAATAAAGCAAGGTACGTTTCGCTAATTTTTTCATCCGTTCACCGCCGAAAATATTTCTTTTCTACCTGAGGCGGTACTAAATTCTTATGTATTTGTCTGCTAGAAAAGGAATTTTCGTACATGGGCCGCCGCTGTGGCCCAGCAAAGCCAGCCCACTTATTTTTCTGCCCTCGCAACTGTGAAAATTCTATTCTCTGCGCTGGCCGACAAATAGTTGGAGTTTCCCACGGGACAGCCAGTAATGGGCTGGCCCATTTTTCTTTTTTTTTCTTTGTTTTACTTTTATTTTTAATCTTCTTTCCCTATCTCTTTTTTCACTTGCAAGTTTATTTTTCTTTTATAATTTATTTCGTAAACTAAAAATTCTCAAAAAAAAAAGAATTAAAAAAACAAATTTTATAAAATGTTCAAATTTCCAAAATTTTGTTGCTATTTTGATAAATATTCGGAACTTGCAAAAAATTGCCATTTTTTTATTTTTTTAAAACTTGTTCGGGATTTCTAAAAAGAAAATGGCATTTCAAAAAATGCTCCAAATTTGAAAAATATTCATGTTTTAGTGAAATTTTCAAAATTAAAAACAATGTTCCTGTATAAAAGATACACATTTTCTAAAAATCGTATGAATTCTCAACACATGTTCCCGTTTTAAAAAAATATTCACTAATTCAAATGATGTTCATGTTTTTATAAAAAAGTTGGTGTTTTCAGAAAATGTTTGTGAATTTTAAAAGATGTTCCCTTTCATATTGTGTTCGCAATTTTCCGAAAGTATACATAATTATCAAAAAACTATTTAGGATTTAAAAAATTGTTCATGTTTCCTAGAATATTCAGAAACTTCATACTTAAAATCTCCTCGATTGAAATGATTGAAGGAAGAGAAGATTGAATAACTCATGTGCCTTCTCTGGTGTGTGATGACGTCACAAACCTCTTAAATGCCCTCGATCAATGAATGGAAAAATAGTGACTTGATACCTTCACAAGCGACGAAACCGAGAAGCTAAATGTTCTTTTTTTCGTGTGCACACATGGTTTTATTTACACATATAATTCTCACTGACTTTAAATGCATAGTATTTTATCTGCCGTTGCAACGCACGGGCATATGTGCTAGTCTTTCCCTAGTATATATATATATGTATATATATATATATAGTATATATATATATACATATATATATATATATATATATATATTATACCTACCTACTACTAATAAAGCAAGGTATGTTTCGCCAATTTTTTCATCCGTTCACCGCCGAAAATATTTCTTTTCTACCCGAGGCGGTACTAAATTCTTATGTATTTGTCTGCTAGAAAAGGAATTTTCGTACATGGGCCGCCGTTGTGGCCCAGCAAAGCCAACCCACTTATTTTTCTGCCCACGCAACTGTGAAAATTCTATTCTCTGCGCTGGGCGACAAATAGTTGGAGTTTCCCACGGGAGAGCCAGTAATGGGCTGGCCATTTTTCATTTTTTTATTTGTTTTACTTTTATTTTTATTCTTCTTTCCCTATCTCTTTTTTCCCTTGCAAGTTTATTTTTCTTTTATAATTTATTTCGTAAATTGAAAATTCTCAAAAAATATTCAAAATTAAAAAAACAAATTTTAGAAAATGTTCAAATTTCCAAAATTTTATTGCTATTTTGATAAATATTCGGAACATGCAAAAAATTGCACTTTTTTTAATTTTTTTAAAACTTGTTCGGGATTTCTAAAAAGAAAATGGCATTTCAAAAAATGCTCCAAATTTAAAAAATAGTAATGTTTTAGTGAAATTTTCAAAATTAAAAACAATGTTCCTGTATAAAAGATACACATTTTCTAAAAATCGTATGAATTCTCAACACATGTTCCCGTTTTAAAAAAATGTTCACAAATTCAAATAATGTTCATGTTTTTATAAAAAAGTTGGTGTTTTCAGAAAATATTTGTGAATTTTAAAAGATGTTCCCTTTCATATTGTGTTCGCATTTTTCCGAAAGTATACATAATTTTCAAAAAACTGTTTAGGATTTGAAAAATTGTTCATGTTTCCAAGAATATTCAGAAACTTCATACTTAAAATCCTCTCGATTGAAATGATTGAAGGAAGAGTAGATTGAATAACTCATGTGCCTTCTCTGGTGTGTTATGACGTCACAAAACTCTTAAATGCCCTCGATCAATGAATGGAAAAATAGTGGCTTGATTCCTTCACAAGCGGCGAAACCGAGTTACTAAATGTTCTTTTTTCGTGTGCACACATGGTTTTACTTGCACATATAATTCTCACTGACTTTAAATGCATAGTATTTTATCTGCCGTTGCAACGCACGGGCATATGTGCTAGTCTTTCCCTAATAAAGCAAGGTACGTTTCGCTAATTTTTTCATCCGTTCACCGCCGAAAAAATTTCTTTTCTACCCGAGGCGGTACTAAATTATTATGTATTTGTCTGCTAGAAAAGGAATTTTCGTACATGGGCCGCCGCTGTGGCCCAGCAAAGCCAGCCCACTTATTTTTCTGCCCACGCAACTGTGAAAATTCTATTCTCTGCGCTGGGCGATAAATAATTGGAGTTTTCCACGGGACAGCCAGTAATGGGCTGGCCCATTTTTTTTTCTTTGTTTTACTTTTATTTTTATTCTTCTTTCCCTATCTCTTTTTTCCCTTGCAAGTTTATTTTTCTTTTATAATTTATTTCGTAAATTGAAAATTCTCAAAAAACATTCAGAATTAAAAAAACAAATTTTAGAAAATGTTGAAAATTCCAAAATTTTGTTGCTATTTTGATAAATATTCGGAACATGCAAAAAATTGCCATTTTTTTAATTTTTTTAAAACTTGTTCAGAATTTCTAAAAAGAAAATGGCATTTCAAAAAATGCTCCAAATTTGAAAAATATTCATGTTTTAGTGAAATTTTCAAAATTAAAAACAATGTTCCTGTATAAAAGATACACATTTTCTAAAAATCGTATGAATTCTCAACACATGTTCCCGTTTTAAAAAAATATTCACAAATTCAAATAATGTTCATGTTTTTATAAAAAAAATTGGTGTTTTCAGAAAATGTTTGTGAATTTTAAAAGATATTCCCTTTCATATTGTGTTCGCATTTTTCCGAAAGTATACATAATTTTTAAAAAACTGTTTTGGATTTTAAAAATTGTTCATGTTTCCAAGAATATTCAGAAACTTCAGACTTAAAATCCCCTCGATTGAAATGATTGAAGAAAGAGTAGATTGAATAACTCATGTGCCTTCTCTGGTGTGTGATGACGCCACAAAACTCTTAAATGGCCTCGATCAATGAATGAAAAAATAGTGACATGATTCCTTCACAAGCGGCGAAACCGAGAAGCTAAATGTTCTTTTTTCGTGTGCACACATGATTTTACTTGCACATATAATTCTCACTGACTTTAAATGCATAGTATTTTATCTGCCGTTGCAACGCACGGACATACGTGCTAGTATATATATAATATATATATATATATATATATATATATATATATATATATTATATATATATATAATAATAATAATAAAACGCTCAGTGCTTCTGGTCGTCCGTCATTAGCGTTTTTGCTAAAAAGTCCCTCTGTTTCTTAGTATTTAACCCGCAGTCCAATTTAAAGTATGTTTCTGGTGAGATAACGATTCATTTTTTGCAAAAAGGACCCTGCCACCACCGGCCACCTCCACCACTTATCCATTGCCTGCCTCCACTGAACCGCCGGGCACGCCCCGCTGCTTGCCGCCGGCGTCGACGCCGCAGAAGCCAAGGCAGGGGGATGCGTCGCGGCGGGCGTCTGCGCCGCCCGAGCCCAGGAATGGGGCGAGGCGTCGCGGCGGGCGTTGTAGAGCGAGGCGGGCGTTGGAGGGCGCGGCGGACCGAGGCGTCGCGGCGCGCCGGCGGCACGCGAGGGCGGTGTTGGCTGCTGTGGAGCACGCTGCGGCGGGGCGGCTTCAGGCCGTAGTGGCTGAACTGGTGTGTGCCCGCGCCATGGCCGGTGGAGCGGGGGGTCCGGCTGCGTGCGGGGGATGCGCGGAAGGAAGGATCCTAGCGCGTTCGTCAAGCTGGGGGGCGGGATCCCGGCCGCGGTGGGCGGCAGGCTGCAGCGGCGGGCGTGTCTCAGGAGGTCGTGGGGTTGGGATATGGACATAACTTGGCGACAGCCAGCAAAACTGACGAGAAGCTGCGACGATGCTTGAGTCTGGTTTCTTCTAGACCACATGACGTGTGTTATTTCTTTTTGAGAATCACCTGACGCGTGTTAGCTAGCGCGCATGTTGTTGACCTTTAAAAATCTCCGAGTGCATTACGAGGACGTGCACGTATATATGTTTGTTCTTCAAACCAGTTTTTCTTTTAAGGTTCAGTATGACTCATCCAAGATAAAATTGACACTAGCTTTTTTTTTTGGGGGTAAATTGACACTAGCTACACATGCACGGTCATTTATTAACTCATGCTTAAAAGACACTATGTTTTGGGATACCACAGTACAAAAATACTATTTAAACAAAAGAATATACTCCGTGAACTAGCTTACTTTCTTAAACAAAGATAATTACAGAAGTTGTTATATCTTTTTTAGAGAAAAGGCGCCGGCCGAGTCGGAGAAGAGCTCGAACCTAGCCCGACTTTGAATTAACAAAGCCATCAACCGGCCAGGATTATAGGGGCACCAAATTACAGGGAATCGAAACAAGCAAAGCAAAAAGAAAGATACACGACACAAGGTAGAACAACACAATGGCAGCACCATAGGGCCAAAGCACTAAGCAGCGATGCCGACGACCAACACTACGCCCACACCATCTACCCAACTAAGGAGACGAAAGGCGGGCACCACCTTGCAAGCATCGAGCGCCGGTTGCATCCACAGGCCAAACTTGGGAAACACTTGAGCTGTCTCCGCCATCGCAAAGGGCCACTACCCTTTCACCCAGGCTCGATGGGTGCCGCACAGGCGACCGACAGAGTGGCTCCCACAAAAACCCAGCACAAGGTGACCGAGCTGCCATAGGAGAAGCAGGAGGAGCATACCCACAAACACGGATTACCAACCAAGACAGCACCATCACCGGCAGCGGCAGAGCTAAGCACCGGACGTGAGTTGTCGAACGAAGGTACAGCACCATGAAGAAGACCGAAGAAGGCATCGAATAGCATCGGACGAAACCGAGCAGGATGCAGCTGGAAAAGCCAGGCCATCACGCACCGCCACCATGCCACCAGCAGCCCCGCCACCAAGAGCAGTTCCCAGCCGCCGCCTTCAAGAAGGAGCACGACAACACGGTGTCGTCGACGCCCAGATCGGGAGAACGTCAGCTTTCGCCATAGCTTGAGCAGGAGGCGAGAGGGAGATGATCCACCCCAAAGCCTCCAGGAAAGGGATCGGCGCAAAAGGCGTCGACTTTGGGGAGGCCGCTGCGCCGGGCAGAGGTTTCCCCCGGAACCACACCCACTCGCCAGATCCACCTAGCAAGAACCAAGGAACGACGACAGCAGCCGCCAGGGGCCGACTCCGGCATGGATCGGGGCAGATCGGAGTGGGGCGGAGCTTCTTCAGGGAGCAGCGGTGGACTGCGAGGAGCTGCCACAACACCTTCGTCTGCAGCCTCCACGCCGCCCGCATGGCCGTAGGAGGCTGCCCTCCAGTGCCCGCCGGCACAGCCTGCCGCCCAAGCCGCACCACGCCCACCGGCCGGGGCCGCCGCCCCTGGGAACCGAGAGGCCCTCAATCCAAGAGGAGGCGCTAGATCCCTGCCGCCACCCTCATCGGGGCCGCGCACCCGTGCCGCGGAACCCCTCAGGCAGCGGCTGAGGGAAGGGAGAGGGAGGAGGGAACGCGGCGGTGGTGCTAGGGTTGCCCACCGAGTCGCCTCATTGGAGGCGACGTGGGGGATGATTGAAAGGCATTAATAATTTTATGTATGATAGCATTAACTTTACTTAATGATAATCATCTAAAAGGAGCTAGACAAAATACAATTGTTGGCTAATATAAACTTAAAATGCAAGCCAAATTGGATGCTTATCAGTAGGCTAATTAAATTAATTTACGAGTAGCTATGCATGCTCTATTTATGATGGTGAATCTAATCAATTTCTTTTTTAATCAACAACGGATTCCTACATTCCAGAAAACCTGCATAAAGCAATTTGGGTAGTAATCCCCAGTCATGGGTGCTAAGGAACAAAGAAGGAAAAGAGATAGAGAATGGTGCACTAGTAGAAAAAGGCCCATTTGTCCCGGTTCATAAGGCCCATTTGTCCCGATTCGGGAACCGGGACTAAAGGGTCGGGACTAAAGCCCAACACCTTTAGTCCCAGTTCTTATACGAACCGGGACAGATGGGGCTCCACGTGGTCGCTGCGGCGAGCCCAGAGAGGAGGGCCTTTAGTCCCGGTTGGTAACACCAACCGGGACCAAAGATCATCCACGTGTCAGCAGCTCAGGAGCTGGGGTTTTTGTTTTTTTTTTTGAAAGGGGGGGGGTGGGTTTAGGGGTTTTGTAGGGTTAATTTAGGGGTTTCATATATTGTGTTAGCTAGCTAATAGAGAGAAGTGTCCTCTCTTATCTCCGTGCTTGGTCGATGCTACGTACTATACGTATAGAGAGGACTCGACACGCTAGCTAGTAAGCAAAAGAAGGAAACCATTAAGTACACAAGATCGTCATGAACATATACAGAGAGAAGTGATCGACCTCCTCCTTCTCCGAGAGATTGGTCGAACAACAAGTTTTCGTATATCTATCCCACGCTACTAGCTACATATATACAATATAAGATCCCTAACATCTGATGTCAAGTTCCACATGGTATTCTCCGGCTGGATTGATGACGTGGTCAAGAAAGAATCCAGCCAATTCCTCTTGAATTGCCTTTAAGCGATCTTGTGGTAGGAGTTCATCCCGCATCTGCCAAATCTAATTTGAAGAAGGGGGTCAATACATATATATGAATGAAACTCAACACAAATGATGGTAATAAAATAAAATTGTGAATATTATTGCTTACGCACTTCATATTGTTTTTCAGAGTAGCCCCGCTTAGAGGTCGTTGCGTTGTAGATGTACTCGCAAACGTAGTATCCATAAAAATTATTCCCGCCTTCCTGCCACAACCACTTTACGAGAAATAGAGGTCAATCAAACTGATAATCAAGCATTATAAATGGTATTGATGAAACTAGCTAGATTCAATGGGAGATGCGCGGAACTAGCTAGTAGTACTTACTTTCGGGTGTGTAAATCGCAGATCCCCCGGCAGTCCCGGAACTTCTGCGGTGAACACTTTCCAAACCCTACGAGACAAAGAAAATAATTACTTGATATCAGGAAATGAACAAAGTTGCCGATATGGTGCGATAATGATCGATTGAACTTACTTCTGGAGCATTTCAGTCATGGCCGCATACTCCTTGGGATCTTTTCGTCTTGAGTCTAAGACGGTTACTAGTCCCTGCTCAAGCTTAATCTCTAGGAGAATAAAGTGGAAGCTGCGCACGCATGCATAACTCATCAATTACATTACTATAACCTCTAGTAATAATGAAAACCGAATATGCAGAAGACAGTAACACTCACTTGAAGTTGTAAGGAAAGAGTATTTTGTCTTTGTTTTGATTTTTAAGCAACGATTGTAGCAAGTTGGCCTCGGTTTCTTTCGGATTATATGTAACCGTCCATTCATCTATGAGATTTGTGTTAATGAACCCAATATCATAGATTTGTGCATTTCTGCATTCGACGATCTTCAATCTGCATAATATAGTGAGGATAATTATATATACATGCAATGAAAGAGCTGAGCTATATATAGAGACTTAATTACAGAAGTATAGTACTTACAGACAGTAGCAAGTGATGATTATTTTATCGAGGTCCTTTTGATTGAAAAACTGGAAGAACTCCTCAAATTGAACAGACAACAGATCAATTCCAACGAGGTCGTGCTCCTCTTTAACTCTCAGCGTCAAAATATCCTTCCCAGACTTGCAGGTGTCCATGTACCACTTATGGAATCTTCGCATCATCGTTGTTAGAGGAGGATCACCAGGTCTGACGAGAGGCTTCCCGTACTGGTATTTGTGTTCGTCCACCTCCATTGTATCAAAATGTGCATCGTCGGGCAGGTAATAACCAGGATTGGTACCGGGCAGCATCCCCGGCAGATTTGCGACGATATCGCTAGACACCTTGAGCGGGGGGCACGATTGGTTTGCCTGTTCGCCGAGCTGGGGAATTTTGTTCCCACTTCTTCGTTCTTGTAACCTTTTGTCAGTTGAAGTAGTTCCCGACCGGCGCGCTCCTTCCACTGCCTTTTTAAGAGCGCGGACATGGTTGTCATCCGGCGGAGGCGGTGGTGGTCGCTTCAGGTTCTTCACAGTGCGCTTCAATTTCACCGGATCCATCTTCTCCTCCAGAGGTGGATTTTTCTTTGCAAAAAAGTCCCTCACTTGGGCTTTACAGATCTCCGCGTTTTCCTTGTCGGTCATCTTGTATGGTAACTTCTCTAGAGGCGTGAGAGTCGGACCGAATCTGTATTGCCTCCCGCCTCTGGCTGTACTGCTAGACGCCGGAGCAGTCGGAGTGGCTGCAGCTGTCTTCCTTCGTTGCTTACGAGGCGGAGAAGGAGGCGGAGTGCTACGACGCGCCGGAGCGGCGGCGGCTGTCTTCCGCTGTTGCTGATGAGGCGGAGAAGGAGGCGGGCTGCTCGGACGCGCCGGCGCAGGCGGAGAAGGAGGCGGAGTGCCCTGATCACTCGCCAGAGGAGGAGGCGGAGGAGGAGGCAGAGTGCCCTGACTCGCCGGAGGAGGAGGCGGAGTGCCCTGACTCGCCGGAGGAGGAGGCGGAGGCGTCCAGTTCAGAAGGTTGATGAGCTCCTTCCGCCATAGACATGGAGTCTTCAGAGCAAGACCCAGCTGAGTCTCCCCTTCACCGGTAGGGTGGTCAAGCTGGAGCTTCTCAAATCCCTCTGTTATTTCATCGATCATCACAACAGCATAGCCTTGTGGAATCGGAAGGCAGTGAAAAGTCGCGCCGGGTTGAGGAGGTGTAACAGAGCCGATAGCCGCCTTGACTTTGAGGTGCTGCCATTGCGTCATAAGGTGGCAATCTTGAGCCTCCGTGATAGCATCCACGGGGTAGCTGGGAGCCGTGAAGTCAGGCTGCTGAAGGATCTCGGTGGAAGCCACGCTGCTTCTCCGCTGAGATGGAGGGGTAGCTTCTGGGGTAGCTCCGGCAGGTCGCTGGCTCTGAACTAGTAGTGCTTGTTCATCTAGCGCTCGTACCCTTGCATTCAGCGACTGCAGTTCCGTCTGCTCCACTTTCCTCCTCCTCTCCCGGGTTTTGTAACCGCCTGCACTGGGAAACCCAACCCTCCACGCAACGGAGCCTGCCGTGCCTCGTGTTCGTCCTGGGTGCTCAGGATTCCTGAGGGCCTGTGTGAGCTCGTCGTTCTCTCTGTCGGGAACAAACGTCCCTTCCTGCGCTGCGGCGATATACTTCTGAAGCTTCTTGACGGGTATTTCAAGTTGCTCCTTCGTCCAATGGCACTTCCCTGTTTCAGGGTCCAAGGTTCCCCCAACCCCGAAGAACCAAGTCCTTGAACAGTCTGGCCAGTTCAATGTCTCTGGTTTGACCCCTTTATCAAGCAGGTCCTTCTCAGCCTTGTCCCACAACGGCCGGGCTTTGAGGTAGCCACCTGACCCCGTGCGATGGTGATACTCCTTCTTTGCAGCATTTTTCTTGTTTGTCGCTGACATCTTCTTACTCTTCTCCGATGTCTTGTGGGCCACAAATGCGGGCCAGTGATCTCTTATCTTCTCAAATCGGCCGGTGAATTCTGGAGTCTTCCCTTTGTCGACAAACGTTGATTTCAACTCATTCTTCCACCTCCTGAATAGATCTGCCATCTTCTTAAGAGCATGAGCCTTGACCAATGGCTCTATAACTGGCTTATCCGGATCCTCCTCTGGCGGTAGGGTGAAATTTGCCTTCAGCGCGGTCCAAAGATCATCTTTCTGTCTATCGTTGACAAAAGACACTTGAGGGTCTTCGCTCTTAGGCTTATTCCATTGGTGGATGCTGATCGGGATCATGTCCTAACAAGAACCCCGCACTGAGCAGAAAATGCTTCCTTGGTCCGGCTGGGTTCAATCGGTTGGCCATCGCCCTTGATTGCTGTGATCGTGAACCTTTCATCCTGACGCAACCTTTTCTTCGGGCCTCGTCTCGTTACCGAAGTTTGGCTCGATCCGGAGGGCTAGAAAAGAAGAAAGAAGAGAGTTAATATGTGTACATACCAAAACAATTAATGCATCAATTAGCTAGTCAGCACAGGCTTAATTAATATATATACCTCGCCGGACTTTGCAACAGCTTCTTCCTCCGTTTGCTCATCGGAGCCATCATAATCATGTCCTTCCACCTCCATTGTTCGATCACCGGAGCCTGCTTCACCCTCTCCTTCCAGACCATCGGTGTCGTTGAGATACGACAAGATATCACCTCCACCGAGGATTATGTCCCCCAACAACTGTTCTGCTTCGATGTCTCGGTGCTCCATAGTTTCTGCAAATATTACAACATGGCAATTAATATACAAACATGACAGATGGATATATTAGTGCAAACGTAGACCTAGCTAGCTCGACGCTTCTACGGTTTGGGGTGGCCTCGACAACTCTTCTACGGACCGCCTCTCTCATGAATGTCCGACGTCCGGACCGACAAGGGATTTAACAAAATGACGCCATTTTGGATGTGCAGAAAATGGTCCATATTTTTCCTGATCTCATCTACCCTTCTATATGTCACGTTGTCTAGTGTCAAAGAATTCAAGAAAACCATGAATTCAACATTAGCCGGAAATGACAGGCGTATAATGGTACGAAGCTCTTCAAAGTTGTTTTGGAACGGAGTTCCCGATAGAATAATTCGCTTTTTGGTACAAAGTTCAGCAAGAGCCTTCCGAATATCGCTATTTGGAAGGCCTTTGCTGAAATTCGTACCAAAAGGCGAATTATTCTATCAGGAACTCCGTTCCAAAACAACTTTGAAGAGCTTCGTAGCATCATACGCCTGTTACTTCCGACTAATGATGAAGCCATGGATTTCTTCAATACTTTGACAGACAACGTGACATATAGATGAATATATATATATATATGAGATCAGAAAAAAATTGGATCAACTTGTGCACATCCATAATGGGGGCATTCTTGATAAATCTATATATGTCAAAATTCAAACTTTGACATATGATCAAACTTTGACATATGATCAAATGTTGCATATGTCAAAATTCAAACTTTGACATGATCAAACTTTGATATATGATCAAATGTTGCATATGTCAAAATTCAAACTTTGACATATGATCAAACTTTGATATATGTCCACCGCGATATAAAATAATACATAGACTTGTTCGGGCGAGAGGGGGTTGATCGACGTCCCCCCTCATGTCGAAGTGAATGAACAACTCTGAATTTTTATACATGTACTCCTACAACATGAAAATTTCTAAGTGATTGCCAAACTGTTTGCTAAACTTTTATGCTTCATTTATATGAAGATCAATTGTCCAATATAACTATGTTCGCGATATGAGGCATTGGACATTATCTAGATCACATGCCTCAAAATCAAAGGAAAAACTCCTCTCACAACTATCCGCGGTGCCCAACAATATGAAATCATTCACAAATATTGATGTTGGACTCGACTAAATATGCACTCCATAGTCCAATCAAGTATATAAGTCCGCGGTGATCAAACACATACAAGTTACAAAAATTTCTATGCTCACAAAAATATAAGCCCGAGGGGAATTGAAGTTATCGGGGTTATGTTTATACAACAAATGGACAACTCATCTCATTTCATCTCATCTGAAAAAACATAGCACATCTAAAAAAAATACATACATACATGGAAAAAAATTGCTACGAACAAAAAAAACATCATATATGAACATTTTCTATATCCATCCATACATACATTGAAAAAAATGCTATGAACAAACACATCAGTAGTAATTATTTTTATAATGATTTGGCCTCAAAAATTTCTTTTATTAGTATTTTCAAACTCTAGAATGACCCTGTTGCACTAGAACTATTTCAAATAATTCTTTTCAAATGCCACAAATTTTTTCAGAAGTCCTCTTATGCCTATAGATCATTTTTATGCAAAAACCCACTTTGGTCATTTGAAACTTTTGAGCAGTGGCAGAGCAAGGCCGAGCTCGGGGGAGCACGCGGCGAAGTTATCGGGGAGGGGGTATATCGACCCCCCCCCCCACTCATGTCGAAGTTATCGGGGAGGGGGTATATCGACCCCCCCCCTCATGTCGAAGTTATCTGGGAGGGGGTATATCGACCCCCCCCCCTCATGTCGAAGTTATCGGGGAGGGGGTATATCAACCCCCCCCCCTCATGTCGAATTTATCGGGAGGGGTATATCGACCCCTCCCCCTCATGTCAAAGTTTACGGGGAGGGGGTATACGACCCCCACCCCCTCATCATGCATATATAGCTACCACTACATATTACATTGAAAAAATTACATATATATATATATGAACAAAAAAATTAATCCATTATTACATAGTACATCGACCCCCACCCCCCTCATCATGAACAAAAACATGCTCTGAACAAAAAAATTAATACATTATGAACATCTACATACATATAGGCACATACATAAATATATACATTATATATATATGACAAAAATTATCTAATAAAAAATGAAAAAAAAAACAGAACGGGAGGCGCGACGGAGCACGGACGGCAGGACGGCGGGAGGAATGGGGGGGCAGGGCCGCGGGGGCGGGGGGGGAAGGCAACCGAGGGGACGGGAGACGGGGAAGGGGCGGGATGAGAAGGCAGTGGTCGGGGACAGGGGAGTGGGGCGACGAGAAGGGGAGGTGGGAGCAGAGGGAGGGGATGGGAGGGTCGGGGGAGGGGCGGCGCGGCGCGGACGACGTCGGAGGCAGGGGCGACGACGGTGACGGCGACGAGGAGCAGCGCTGGGGGGTCGGGACGAATGGCGATGGAAATCTGAAATTTCCAAGTGCTGGCTTATATAGCAAAGGCTTTGGTCCGGGTAGTGGCACCAACGGACCAATGCCCCCCTTAGTCCCCGGTTGGTGCCACCAACCGGGACCAAAGGTCCTTTTTAGGCAGCCCAAAGGGCGGGAAGCAGGGCCTTTGGTCCCGATGGTGGCACCAATCGGGACTAAAGTGCGTGCATTGGTCCCGGTTGGTGCCACGAACCGGTACCAATGCACCCCTTTAGTCCTGGTTGGTGCCACCAACCGGGACAAAAAGCCTTGTGCTGCCCGCGTGCGGCCAAAAGTTTAGTCCCACCTCGCTAGTTGAGAGAGCTCGAGAGTGGGTTTATAAGCGCTGCTGGCCCCACTCTCTCGAGCTCCTCTCAACTGCAGGCTTTCGGGCCTAAACTCGCACTATGTGCTGTGGGCCTACTGGGCCTGAATCCTGGCCATGGTTGGGTTTCTTAGTGTATTCAGGCCGTGGTGGCCCAGTAGGCGGCACGTTTTTTATTTTTATTGTTTTCTTTGTGCTTTATTTATTTTATTTTGTTTTCACTTACAACAAAATACTTACTGTTGCTATTTTTATTTATTAAAAAAAAATTCTACTATTTATTAAAGTTTATTTTGTTTCTACTTATTTATTTTATTTTGTTTCTACTTATTTTTTATTTATTTTATTTTTGCTTTTTTTATTATTTTATGAAAATTCTATTTCTTTTAATGTTTTGAAGAGAAAATACTATGATAATTTTAGTTGCATAAATTTTATATAATTTTAGTTTCAATAATACAAGAGTTTAAAAAGTTTTTTAGTTGATCCTTTAGCTATTAAAGTTTCATTAAAGTTTTCTAGTTCATTCTTTTTTATTAGAGTTTCATCAAGTTTTCTAGTTCTTCTTTAGTTTATTATTTTTGCTATTAGAGTTTCATAAAGTTGAGAGGGTTACGGCAAAAACTGGATGCACTTCGTGTAAAAAATGGACAATCTCTTTCGAAGTATCAAGTGGTTTCGGACGAAAACTCATTGTTACAAAGGGATTTTTTTTTTGAACTTATTTGAACTCCAGACTTTTTGTGTGCTCAAAATGAACCATTCAAGCAACATCATCAATTTTTCAACCCTTTCTGACTTCATCTGTATTTTTCATGCTTTACTGATTTTTTTGAGGTAAATGACCCTGAAATTGAAAAGCACTTCAAATGAACTCTGAAGAGGTTGAAAATGAGCATGATATCATCATTTCACCCACATAGCATGTGCAAAAAGTGAGAGGGTTACGGCAAAAACGGATGCACTTCGTGTACAAAATGGACAATCTCTTCGAGTATCGGGTTTCGGATGAAAACTATCTATACAAGGGATTTCTTTTTGAACTTATTTGAAACTCCACACTTTTTGTGTGCTCAAAATGAACCATTTAAAGCACATCATCAATTTTCAACCCTTTCTGAGTTCATCTGTATTTTTCATGACTTACTGATTTTTTTGAGCTAAATGACCCTGAAATTGAAAAGCACTTCAAATGAACTCTGAAGAGGTTGAAAATTGGCATGATATCATCATTTCACCCACATAGCATGTGCTAAAAAGTTGAGAGGGTTACGGCAAAAACTGGATGCACTTCGTGTACAAAATGGACAATCTCTTTCGAAGTATCAGGGTTTCGGACAAAAACTCACCTGTTACAAAGGGATTTCATTTTTTTGAACTAATTTGAACTCCAGACTTTTTGTGTGCTCAAAATGAACCATTCAAAGCCACATCATCAATTTTCAACCCTTTCTGACTTCATCTGTCTTCAATTTTTCTTCGCTTGTGTCCTTTGCTTATTGCGCCGTAACCATGGATATTTTTCATCGCTTAACAGGGTGCTTGGGTCAGCCTTGACTTTGAAGGGAGGAATTTCATGAAACTTTTCATAATCTTCAGACATGTCTGTCTTACCCTCCACTCCCACGATGTCTCTTTTCCCTAAAAGAACTATGTGGCGCTTTGGCTCATCGTATGATGTATTCGCTTCCTTATCTTTTCTTTTTCTCGGTTTGGTAGACATGTCCTTCACATAGAAAACCTGCGCCACATCATTGGCTAGGACGAATGGTTCGTCTGTGTACCCAAGATTGTTCAGATCCACTGTTGTCATTCCGTAATGTGGCTCTACCTGTACCCCGCCTCCTGACAGATTGACCCATTTGCACTTAAACAAAGGGACCTTAAAATCATGTCCATAATCAAGTTCCCATATGTCCACTATGTAACCATAATATGTGTCCTTTCCCCTCTTGGTTGCTGCATCAAAGCGGACACCACTGTTTTGGTTAGTGCTCTTTTGATCTTGGGCAATCGTGTAAACTGTATTCCCATTTATCTCGTATCCTTTGTAAGTCAATACAGTCGAAGATGGTCCCTTGGACAACGAGTACAGCTCATCAGAAACAGTGTTGTCACCTCTGAGATGTGTTTCCAACCAACTGCCGAAAGTCCTGATGTGTTCACATGTAATCCAGTCGTCACACTGCTCCGGGTGTTTGGAGCGCAGAATGTTCTTGTGTTCATCGACATACGGGGTCACCAAGGTAGAGTTCTGTAGAACTGTGTAGTGTGCTTGAGACCAAGAATGCCCGTCCCTGCATATTATTGAGTCCCCTCCTAGCGTGCCTTTTCTAGTCAGTCTCCCCTCATACCGCGATTGAGGGAGACCAATCTTCTTAAGGTCAGGAATGAAGTCAACACAAAACCCAATGACATCCTCTGTTTGATGGCCCATGGAGATGCTTCCTTCTGGCCTAGCGCGGTTACGGACATATTTCTTTAGGACTCCCATGAACCTCTCAAAGGGGAACATATTGTGTAGAAATACGGGGCCCAGAACGACAATCTCGTCGACTAGATGAACTAGGACGTGCGTCATGATATTGAAGAAGGATGGTGGGAACACCAGCTCGAAACTGACAAGACATTGCGCCACATCACTCCTTAGCCTTGGTATGATTTCTGGATCGATCACCTTCTGAGAGATTGCATTGAGGAATGCACATAGCTTCACAATGGCTAATCGAACGTTTTCCGGTAGAAGCCCCCTCAATGCAACCGGAAGCAGTTGCGTCATAATCACGTGGCAGTCATGAGACTTTAGGTTCTGAAACTTTTTCTCTGCCATATTTATTATTCCCTTTATATTCGACGAGAAGCCAGACGGGACCTTCATACTGAGCAGGCATTCAAAGAAGATTTCCTTCCCTTCTTTGGTAAGAGCGTAGCTGGCAGGACCTTCATACTGCTTTGGAGGCATGCCGTCTTTTTCATGCCAACGTTGCAGGTCCTCCCGTGCTTCCGGTGTATCTTTTGTCTTTCCATACACGCCCAAGAAGCCTAGCAGGTTCACGCAAAGGTTCTTTGTCACGTGCATCACGTCGATTGAAGAGCGGACCTCAGCGTCCCAAAATATAGATTTCTTCTTCCACATGGGAGCACGTCCCTCAGCGTCATTCAGAACAGATAGTCCGCCAGGACCCTTTCCAAAGATTACGTGTAAATCATTGACCATAGCAAGTACGTGATCACCGGTACGCATGGCGGGCTTCTTCCGGTGATCTGCCTCGCCTTTGAAATGCTTGCCTTTCTTTCGACATTGATGGTTGGTCGGAAGAAATCGACGATGCCCCAGGTACACATTCTTCCTGCATTTGTCCAGGTATATACTTTCGGTGTCAGCTAAACAGTGCGTGCATGCGTGGTATCCCTTGTTTGTCTGTCCTGAAAGGTTACTGAGAGCAGGCCAATCATTGATGGTTACAAACAGCAACGCATGCAGGTCAAATTCCTCCTGTCTGTGCTCATCCCACACACGTACACCGTTTCCATTCCACAGCTGTAAAGGTTCTTCAACTAATGGCCTTAGGTACACATCAATGTCGTTGCCGGGTTGCTTAGGGCCTTGGATGAGTACTGGCATCATAATGAACTTCCGCTTCATGCACAGCCAAGGAGGAAGGTTATAGATACATAGAGTCACGGGCCAGGTGCTGTGATTGCTGCTCTGCTCCCCGAAAGGATTAATGCCATCCGCGCTTAAACCAAACCATACGTTCCTTGGGTCACCTGCAAACTCAATCCGGTACTTTCTCTCGATTTTTCTCCACTGCGACCCGTCAGCGGGTGCTCTCAACTTCCCGTCTTTCTTACGATCCTCTCTGTGCCATCGCATCAACTTGGCATGCTCTTTGTTTCTGAACAGACGTTTCAACCGTGGTATTATAGGAGCATACCACATCACCTTGGCAGGAACCCTCTTCCTGGGGGGCTCACCGTCAACATCACCAGGGTCATCTCGTCTGATCTTATACCGCAATGCACCGCATACCGGGCATGCGTTCAAATCCTCGTACGCACCGCGGTACAGGATGCAGTCATTAGGGCATGCATGTATCTTCTGCACCTCCAATCCTAGAGGGCATACGACCTTCTTTGCTGCATACGTACTGTCGGGCAATTCGTTATCCTTTGGAAGCTTCTTCTTCAATATTTTCAGTAGCTTCTCAAATCCTTTGTCAGGCATAGCATTCTCTGCCTTCCACTGCAGCAATTCCAGTACGGTACCGAGCTTTGTGTTGCCATCTTCGCAATTGGGGTACAACCCTTTTTGGTGATCCTCTAACATGCGATCGAATTTCAGCTTCTCCTTTTCACTTTCGCACTGTCTCCTTGTATCAACAATGACCCGGTGGAGATCATCATCGGGCACATCGTCTGGTTCCTCTTGATCTTCAGCTTCCCCCGTTGCAGCATCATCGTATTCAGGGGGCACATAGTTGTCATCGTCCTCTTCTTCTTCGTTGTCTTCCATCATAACCCCTAGTTCTCCGTGCCTGGTCCAAACATTATAGTGTGGCATGAAACCCTTATAAAGCAGGTGGGTGTGAAGGATTTTCCGGTCAGAGTAAGACTTCGTATTCCCACATATAGGGCATGGACAACACATAAAACCATTCTGCTTGTTTGCGTCAGCCACTTCGAGAAAATTATGCACGCCCTTAATATACTCGGAGGTGCGTCTGTCACCGTACATCCATTGCCGGTTCATCTGCGTGCATTATATATAATTAAGTGTGTCAAAAACCATTACAAAACATCATGAACAGATAAGTGACCAAATTAATAGAAGTTCATCATCACATTAAAACCAAAGTACATACATAGTTCTCATTGAACAACATATAGCTCTTCAGAGCATCTAATTAAACCATACATTATTGAAACTATGTAAAACATTTCAATGCAACACCAAATGCGATCATAATCGCAACCAAGGTAACAATTGATCCAACGGCATAATGATACCAAGCCTCGGTACAAATGGCATATTTTCTATACTTTCTAATCTTGAAGCGCATTGCATCCATCTTGATCTTGTGATCATCGACGACATCCGCAACATGCAACTCCAATATCATCTTCTCCTCCTCAATTTTTTTTCAATTTTTCCTTCAAGTAATTGTTTTCTTCTTCAACTAAATTTAACCTCTCGACAATAGGGTCGGTTGGAATTTCCGGTTCACATACCTCCTAGATAAAAAAAATCTATGTCACGTTGGTCGGCATAATTGTCATAAACAACAAATGAACCAAATAGTTATAAAATATAATATATACCACATCCGAATCATAGACAGGACGAGGGCCGACGGGGGCGGATACCAAAACCATCACACTATATAATAACAAACAATAATAAAAGTAAGAAAATTATACAAGTATCTATGTAAATCATACAAGTAAGAATTTTTTTTATTTTAGAAAGAAGATAAGAACAAGAGGGTCACCACGGTTATGCCAGCGACGAGATCGGCGCGGGCGATCGACGACGGTGAAGACGGGGACGGGACGTGACAGACCGCTAAACCTAGACAAATCTTGAGGAAAATGGAGCTTGAAGGTCGAGTTTGGAGAGGAGAAAGCTTAAGTAGTGTTGCTCGGGCATTTCATCGAACACCTCATGTGCATAGGAGGTGAGCTAGAGCACCACAAACACCTCCCCTCGCCGGCTAGAAAAAACAGAGTAGTGGAGTGCTCTGCTCGCGGGCGAGGGGTATATATAGGCACAACATTGGTCCCGGTTCGTGGCTGGAACCGGGACTAAATGCCACCCTTTGGTCCCGGTTCCAGCCACGAACCGGGACCAATGGATGTGGACCAGGAGCGAGGCCCATTGGTCCCGGTTCGTGTCTGGAACCGGGACCAAAGGGTCCAGACGAACCGGGACCAATGCCCCACGAGCCCCGGCCGGCCCCCTGGGCGCACGAACCGGGACGTATGCCCCCATGTGTCCCGGTTCCTGACTGAACCGGGACTAATGGGCTGGGCTCGCCTGGACCAAAGCCCTGTTTTCTACGATGACCAATGAATACAAACAGAAAAAACTAAAAAAGCGTTGTGAAGCCTATCAGCAAAATAAAAGAATTAAAGATACAACATAATTGCAAAAAAACACAAGGGAGGAAAATATGCAAATATGAAGCAACACAAAAGGCAAAAAAAAATGCGCATGAGAAAGGCAGGAATATACATGCAGTAAAAAAAAGCTAGAATAGAGCAACTTACATCTAACCATGTATTGAGGGGCAACAGATTAAACAAAAATTCAATTGCAATGGAGAACCTGCATATATCGCAACATAGTAGGAAGTTAGAACATCTATACCACAAGGACTTCATGGTTAGCACACATGACAGAAGCATGCATGCCTGGACGTTGAAGGAAGTATACCACATTTTTATTGTGTGATGTTGGAAACTCAAAATAAGCACTACATTTACGATATTTTTATTATCAGTATGGTAATCTAAAGATAAGGCTTTTCACCCGATTAGTTGTCTAGGATTAACATCGCAAGTTTTGAACTAGCATCCCAAAGAATCCTATTATTAATTGATCCATCATTTTTGTCATTATCATATTTATCCTCTACATTCCCAACCTGATTAGTTACAATTGGTGTTTGCTTCGTAGTGAAGCATGTCAATTTTTATTCTTCTGTTGCAACGCACAGACATGTTTGCTATGAAATATAATAATCAAAATAAAACATGTTAGTCATAAAAAATGATTCCATTTTAGAAAATTATTTAAAAATTTCAAATAATTTCCTCAAAAATTACAAAAAATAACCTTAAAAAATCATATTATTCCAAACAAAACAAAAACAATTGAAAGACTATTCCTTGCACCACTACGTCGTCATCGGATGAAAATGCGGAGCTGAAATACATCATGACGAACAATGTTATGGAGGCTTCTTCACATTCACACTTCATGGACTAAAAAGCAATACTCAGGGTTACATTATTTCTGACATTGGTCAAAATTGGATATAATAAATGTTGCGGAATGACAAACAGAGCATGTTCTATTAATTTTATCGCCCGTTGCAACGCACGGGCATTTGTACTAGTAATAATAAAGCGTCTATTGCTTCTGGCGGTCCGTCATTAAAATTGCCCCTAAAGTTGCAAAATATTACCCACCAATGCCATCTATAAGTGATAAAAAAAACGTTCAATACAGGGAAATCCCTGCCTGGGCTGGCCATGCAGTAGAAACCTCCTATACTGCCCTCAGCATGCCGGGAGAATACATAGTGCGCCTGTTTGGGCCGGCCCATGTCCGGGCGACCTATTTTCTAAATTTTATTTTTATTTTCCATCTTTGTTTTAATATACATTAAATAATTTGGGACTTCAAACAATTCGGAAAAAAAAATGTTTAATAATTCGTAAATGTTTGTGTATTCAAAAAATGTTCGCACTTTTGAAAACAAATGTTACAGAAATAAAAGAATGTTCAATATCTTTAAAAAAATGTTTGTGTATTAAAAAAGTTAATGAAATTGAAAAAACTTTGCCAATAAAAAAGTGTTCATTAATTGAAAATATCCTAAAAAATCGAAAAATGTTTGTGACTTACAATATAGTTTACTGATTCAAAAAATTATCATGCATTTCCAAAAATGATCGTTAAATAAAAAAATGTTCGTGAATTTCAAGAAAAATGTTCACAATTTACAAAAAAGTTCATCGATTCTGGAAATATTCGCCTATTCAAGAAAAATGTTTTTAAAGATGTTCACTGTTTTTTATTTTTTTTACAAATAGCACAAAATGTTCATGAATTCTAAAACTGTTCATGATTTTAGAAATGTTCGAAAAACTATAAAAATGTTCATGAAATTGAAAAATGTTCATGATTTCAGGTATGTTCACGAGTTTAAAGAATGTTCATGATTTTCACAAAATGTTTATTATTTCACGAAAATGAGAGTGATAGTTTATCTGGGTGATGGAGCAAAATGTGGTTATGACCATTGGAGATTATGATTATTTTTTCTTCCGTTGCAACGCACGGGCTGTTTTGCTTGTTATATATATGCCTCACATAAAGCAAACTGAGGACATGTCAGCTTTAGTTACGATCATACGACCATGTGCCCAAAAATAAAAGCTTCTGCCACACCCAATGTTTACCACAAAAAAAAATATGACCGAACGCAGACAAGCCAGAAATATGAGCAGGATGGGAATGGAGCTCAAGACGTGTATCCATAATTATTATGGCAATAACCAACTGGGCTAGCTTCTCTTTGATTTGCACAATTCTTTTTCATTTTCCTTCATATAGATAGTAGCTAGGATAGTTCACTAGTAGAAAACAGGGAATCAGTCCCGGTTTCAGAGGGCCGTTAGTCCCGGTTCTGCAACCGGGACTAAACAATCGAGACTAAAGGCCCCCACTTTTAGTCCCGGATGGGTTACGAACCGGGACTAAAGGAGCTCCACGTGGCCGCTGTGGGGCGCCCAGGCAGGAGGACCTTTAGTCCCGGTTGGTAACACCGACCGGGACTAAAAGGCAACCACGCGTGAGCACCTACCAGGCGCTGGGGTTTTTGTTTTTTTAAAGGAGGGGTTTAGGGGTTTCATATTGTGTTTCCCCTTTTTTTTTACCATTCAATTTTTTTTACATTTAGGGTTTTCATTTTCATTTTATCTTTTTCATTCAACTCGACGCTAGTTACTACATATAGCAATGAAGGAACCATTAATTACACAACATCGTCATGAATATATAGAGAGAAGTTACCTCTCTTTCTCCGTGCTTGGTCGAACAACAAGTTTTCCCCGCTTTGTATACAAGTTTTCGTACATATAGACACGTTCATGCATATATACAAATAACATCTCTGATCGATCCGTAATATCTAATTACCAACATCCAGTTCCACTTCCCGATGGTGTTCTCCGGTTGTAGCTATGACCTCTTCAAGGAAGAATCCCGCCAATTCCTCTTGAATTGCCTTTACGCGATCCGTTGGTAGGAGATCGTCCCGCATCCGTAGGATCTAATTTAAAGAAGGGGGTCAATATATATATATATATATATATATATATATATATATGAATGAAACTCAACAGAAATGATGGTAACAAAATAAAATTGTGACTATTGTTTACGTACTTCAAGTTGTTTTAAATTTCTGCCAGCCTCACTGGTGGTCACGCGGATGAACTCGCAAACATGGTATCCACATAAATTAGTCGCTTTTTCCTGCCTCGAGCACTTTACGAGAATAGAGTTCAATCAAAATAATAATTAAACATGATAATGGTATTGAAACTAGAATCAAAGAGATGCGCGGACCTAACTAGCTAGTACTACTTACAGTGACTGGTATAAATCGCAGCTCCTATTTCGATTCACCCCGGGCCTTCTTGGTGAACCGTTTCCAAACCCTGCCAGCAAAGAAAATATATAAAGGACTTATTAATTACTTGATATCAGGAAATGAACGAAAGTTGCCGATATAGTGCGATAATGATTGAAATTACCTCTGGAGCATATCATGCAGGTCTGCCCACTCACTAAGGTCTTTACGTCGTGAGTCCATGACAAGTACAGTTCCTTGGTCAACCCGAATGACTAGCAGAATAAAGTGGAACCTGCGCACACGCATCATAACTCATCATCAATTACACTTAACATCGAGTAAGCGAAATAGAATGTGTACAAGACAGTATATAACACTCACTTGAAGTTGTAAGGAAAATGTATGTCCCTTTTGGTTTGTTGTGCAAGTAACGCCCTTAGCAAGTAATCCTCTATGTCCTTGGCGTTCCGGTATACCGTAACTTCATGTGCGAGATTTGGGTTAATGAACCCACACTAGTAGAAAACGGGACATTAGTCCCGGTTCACCAACCGGGACTAATAAATCGGGACTAAAGGGTCCCACCCTTTAGTCCTGGTTCGCCACGAACCAGGACTAAATCCCTGCCACGTGGCCGGCCGCGCGCGCCGGGGGCTGGGGACCTTTAGTCCCGGTTGGTGACACCAACCGGAACTGAAGCCCTGCCACGTGGCAGGCAGTGCACGCCGGGGGCTGGGGACCTTTAGTCCCGGTTGGTGTCACCATCCGGGACTAAAAGGTCCAGGGGTTTAGGGTTTTATGGTTTTATGGTTTTATGTTTTTCATTTAATTCTTTTTCATTTCAGGGGTTTAGGGTTTTATTTTTCCTTTTGATTTTGTGTTTTTCATTTAAGTTTTTTTCATTTCAAATATATTTTACGCTACTGCAGTCGTCAAGTGCCACTGCATGCAGAGCACGAGTAGAGCGGCACACGCGAAGGATGACAGCAGAGTGCATGCAAGTGCCACGGAGCTGACTTCCATTTGCAGAGCACGACTTGACTGAGATGACAACACATCCACTGCCTCTTCTGCCGTCAAATTTCTCGTATGACCATGCATACATACACACATATATATATACAATTTGGTATATACAATTTCTCCTACAATTTGCAGATCATAATTATGGATCGGTGAAATGGTATTCTCCGTCAGGAGATATGATCTGCTCAAGGAAAAATCCTGCCATTTCCTCTTGAAGTGCTCGTATGCGGTCCTTTGTTAGGAGCCTATCCCGCATCTCCTGAATCTTTAAAGAAGGAGATCAATATGAATATATTAGTTGTGTGTATATATATTAGATCATGATAACAAAATTTTTGAATAGTGTTTACGTACCCAAAGACTTCTATTATCTGTGCTCCTTTCGGTCAAAGAGCGAATGTTCTCGAAAACGTGGTATGCACATAAATTGGTCCCCGGTTCCTACCTCGCGCACTTTACGAGAATATAATTCAATCAGATAATAATCAAGCATGATAATGGTATTGAAACTAGAATTAAAGAGGTGCGTGGACGTAGCTAGTACTACTTAATTACCTTGCCCCGTTGCCATTTCAGCTCTGGTTTCCATTCATTCACGATCTCTTTGATGAACCTTTTCCAAACCCTGCCCGGCAAAGAAAATGAATAAATGAGTTATATATTAATTACTTGATATCAGGAAATGAACTAAGGGGGCCGACATAGTGCGATAATGATTGAAATTACCTGTTGAGCATCAAATACAGGCTCATGTATTCTTCATGGGGTTTACTCAGTGAGTCCAGTACTTCAACAGTTCCTTCGTCAAATCTAATGACTAGCAGGATCCAGTGGAATCTGTGCACACGTTTGTATAAGCAAGCATGCATGCATAACTCATCAACTACACTTAACATCGAGTAAGCAAAAATAGAATTTGTAGTACAAGACAGTAACACTCACTTGAAGTTGTAAGGCAAAAGTATTTCTGGTTTGGTATTTAGTTCCTTCAAAAACATTAGCAAGCTATTCTCTGTGTCTTCGGGGTGTTCTATTAACACCTTTTCATAAACGGTATTTGGGTCAATGAACCCAATGCCATAGACTCCATCTCTTTTCAATTCAAAAATCTTCATTCTGCATAATACCACACAAAAGAATATAGTGAGGATAATTACAAGCAATGAACGAGCTGAGCTAGAGACTTAAATTGCAGAAAGAAATCACTTACAGACAATAGCAACTGACGAGAGATTTGTCGAGTGCTTGTTGATTGAATAACTAGAAAAATTCTGGAAATTCAACCCACAAATCTTTTTCATGGAAGTAATGCTCTGACTTGACTTTCACCATGAGGCTCTCTCGCCCGGCCTTTACTTCTCTCAGGTACCAACGATGCAATTTGTACATCTGCATTGATAGAAGCTCCTCCTCCCCAGGCCTGGCCAGAGGCTGCCTGCGGACATATGTCCATGCTAGTTCCGCCGTGACGACTTCCTCCATGTCTAGGAGTTGTTCAATAGTGATACCAATCTCTCTAGCCCTCTCTCTATCAGCGTCGGTAATTACCGCCCTATCGGTACTCACCTTGAGCGGGGGGATCGATTGCACTGCCTGTTCTTCGAGCTAGGGAACAGTTTTCCCGCATTTATTATTACTGCCTGAACCGCTCGACTGCTGGTTTTTTTGTCGTTGATGATATGACTTGCTAATAGAGCGTTCATAGTCTGATCGTAGCCTTTTCTCCGGAGGCGGTTTAGCAAGATCCAGAAAGTGTTGTATGACTTTCTCAGGTATTTTCTCCTTCGGCGGCAGGGGCGATTTCGGTCCAAAATGGGCCTTCAATTCGGCAGCCACGACCAATGTGGTTTCCTCCTCAGTCAGCTCGTAAGCTAACTTCTTTTTGGCAGGAGGCTCCGATTTCTTCTTTGGTGCTCTCTTCCGCTTTAGAGTCGGCTCACACGGCAGAGATCGATATCCCGGACTCGCGCTGAGCTCCGTCTCGAGGTTGGGTGGATTCGGCTGAAGCGGTGGAGAGCGATGTGGCGGACTCGCGATGCGCTCCGTCTCGGGGTGGGTTGGAGTCGGCTCCGTCTCCGGACATGGCCCCTCTCGCGGACTTGGATCAGGAGGAGTCGGTGGCCTGGGCACCGAGTTTGGAAACACGATGCAATCCTTTCTCCATACAATGTGACAACGTATGGCTTCTCCCAGTGTCTGCTCCCCTTCACCTCCAAGAAAGTCAAGATCCAGTGAGTCATATCCTGACAGAACTGCATCCACCCCGACACGAGCATAGCCAGGTGGAATCGGATTGCCACGGATGGTAGCTCCAGGTGCATTCGGTAAAGCATAGCCGTCCGCCACCTTCATGGATATGTTCTTCATTTTCATGTGCAGCTCACAAGTTGTCGTCTCTTGGATATCATCCACGGGGTAGCGAGCCAGCAGTGCATCATCGGCCGGGACCCTCGTGGAACCCACGTTGCTTCTCGGCATAGATGGGATGGTACTATCCAATGCTGGATCTGGTTGCTCCTGCCGCTGAGACGCCCTTTGCTGGCTAAGTGTGTCAATCTGCTCCTGCTGCCGCTTGAAAGCGCGTTCCAACTCCGTGTTCTTTGCTTCTATCCTTTGAAGCATGTCTGCATCCTGCTTCTTCTTTCTCGAACGGCTTCTGTAAGTGTCGTTCCAGTGCGCAAACCCCTCATACCACGGAACAACACCTTTGCCTCGTGTTCGTCCTGGGCATTCAGGATTCCCGAGGGCGCGTGCAAGCTCGTCGTTCTCTCTCTTGGGCTGGAACGCCCCCGTTCGAGCCGCTTCTATTGCATCAAGTAATTCTTCAGAGGCTTTTTTAAGACTTGCCTGCACCATAATCTTCCCTGTCTTTGGGTCCAACTTTCCCCCATGCGCATAAAACCAAGTCCTGCACCTGTCGGGCCAATCCAAAGTTTTTGGATGACCCCTGCAGCAATCATCTCGGCCTCAGATGCATCCCACTTAAGCAGGCCAGTCTTGTAGCCAGCTGAACCCAGAACATGGTGAAACATTTTTTTCGCAGCATTGAGCTTGTTTTTCCTCGACCGTTCCTAAGCTTCTTCCGATTCCTTGAACTCCACAAATAAGTCCCAGTGTTCTTTTACCTTCTCCATTGGTCTAGTGAATTCTGGAGTCTGCTTTTCTGCGTCGAGGTACGCTCCCCATAATCTTTTCTTCCAGTTGGAGAATTGTGTGGCCATCTTCTTAAGAGCACTCTTCTTCACTTTCTCCCGTTCTGCATCTGTGAGATGGTCTGGCAGGGTGAAATGTGACATGAGCATATTCCAAAGCAGATCTTTTGCTCTTTCGTCGACAAAACTAACTCCTCGATCTTCCTTTGGCTTATTTCATTCTTGAACGGAGATCGGGATTTGGTCCCTGACAATAACTCCGCACTGACGAATAAATTTATCCGCATTATGTTTAGGAGCAAGCAGTTCGCCATTTGGTTTGATCTCATCGATGTTGTACTTTATGCCAGCTGGCAACTTCCTGGCCGGGCCTCGTACTGCCCTGCCTGATTTTGTAGAAGATTTGCTCGATCCAGAGGGCTAAAAGAAGAAAGATTGATTCGTTATGATATATATATACACACACACACACACACAAATCAATTAATATACGTAATGATCACTAGAGGCCTTATATATACCTCGCTGGCCTTTGTTAATTGATGATCAATTCCTTCGCCATCAGTGTTTGTGTCGCCGGCGTCTGTTGGTTCTTCCAGAAATATTCCCTCACCGGAATTGTTAAGATATTGTGAGCCGTCATCTTGATCAGGTTCACCCTCTGGGTTTCGGATCATGTCGAACATGATCTCATTTTGATCATCATCTCTGCCGCTAGCGTCCATAGCTTAACTAATCCAGAAGAAAGATAAAACAATTTATTATTCAATTTAGAATGCATCTAGAATAATATCACTAATACATCTAAAATAATCTAGTTAATGCATCATCGAATATTATCGAATATAATCTCGAATACATCTCGAATATTATCACTAATACATCTCAAATAATCTAGTTAATGCATCATCGGATATTATCGAATATAATCTCGAATATTATCACTAATACATCTCGAATAATCTAGTTAATGCATCATCGAATATAATCTCGAATACATCTCGAGTATTATCACTAATACATCTCGAATATTATCATATAACATCACTAGCTAATACAGATCGAATATTATCGAATAATCTAGTTCACTCTCGGTTTCTGAGGCGCGGGCGGTGGACACCCAAAGAGAAGGAACCATCACAGGATCATAGCTCGGGTGAGATCCCCGAAGAACCTGCCAGGTATTGGAGAACCTGACGTCAAACGCCACCATGTAGCGATGGACGTGCTCATCCTACTTCCTGACACGGCGACGTACCACCTCCTCGGGGGCCGGCTGCCTCCGCACCAATAGTGGCCCACGCGACCGCCACCAAAGAAGCTCCGGGTCGACGATGGGAACCCTCCTCACCAAGCTGCGTGCCCCGGAAGGTAGCACCTCCCAGTGCCAGCCCGGCGGAGCCCAGTCCCGGACATGGCCCCTCTCAAGCAGGTAGTCGCCGCCGAGTCGATGAGGAGGATGCGGGCCAGGCACATCGACATCGAGAACAAATTCTAGGCAAATTTTTTCTATGCAAAAATTCAGCATTCTTAATATATGTTTGTGGCATCACTAAAGAAGTTTCTTAATATATGTTTGCAAATACATCACTAAAGCAATCACTAACATAAAAATTCCGTACATCTAACATAAAAATTCCATACATCTAACATTATATTCATCATATAACATACAAAAATTCCATATCTCCTAATAGACTTTCTATGAACAAACTAATGAACATATACATCTTCTAGTTCTACATACATCTAACATTCATCATATAACATACAAAAATTCCATACACATCTACACACACAAAAAAAGATGAACACAAAAATAAAAAAGAAGATGGCCGCAGGAGCTCACCGCGGGGAGGGGCCTCGGTTGGTCGTCGGGGTGGGGGCCGGGCGGCATGGAGGAGTGGTGCGGGTTCGTCGGGGCGGGGGGGGGGGCATGGGGCGCCGGCGGCGGGCTCGAGCGCCGCGTGGAGGAGGCCGGCGGGCTCGGGCGGCACGTGGGAGGCGTCGGCGAGGTGAGGCGGCCAGGGTGCGTGGAGGAGAGGGGCGCCGGCGTGCTCGGGCGGCGCGTGAAGGCCGTCGGCGGCGCGTCGGGCAGCCTGACGGTGTCGCGCGCGTGGAGGCCGGCGGCGGGAGCGGACGCGTCGAGGAGAGCAGTGTTCGATTGGGCGAGGGAGAGGAAGGATTTGGGGGAGAAGGAGCGGGCAGTTTAAATACCCAGGGACCTTTAGTCCCGGTTCGTGGCACCAATCGGGACTATAGGGTCTATAGTCCCGGTTGGTGCCACGCACCGGGACTATAGGTTCAACCTTTGGTCCCGGTTGCCACCACCAACCGGGACTATATGTCTGTGGTGGGCGGCGGGTGGGAGAAGGACCTTTAGTCCAGGTTCGTGGTGGAAACCGGGACTATATGTGTTTTTCATGTTTTCTTTTTTTTGTTTTTTGCTTTATTTTTTTTACTTTTGTTTCTACTAATTAACACGCAATATTTAGAGTTTTTGAGTGAATCTTTTTGCTTTAGGTCACAAAAATTATAAACTTTTCGCTAGTGCTAGAAGTTTTCAAATTTGAATAGTTTAAATTTGAATTCTTTGAAATTTGTGTGAATCACTAGTTTGTAAATAACTTTACTTCAAAAATATTTTTTCGAGTGATTCTTTTTCCTGCTGTTTATTATTAGTGTGTTTTATCAGTACGTTCAATTTGGTAATTTTTAGGTTATTTTAAATAGGTGTTTTAATCAAAAACAGATTCTGTTTTAATCGAAAACTCATCTGTTACGAAGGCATTTCATTTTTTTAAACTTATTTCAACTCCAGACTTTTTGTGCATTCAATATGCACTATTCAAAGCCACATCCTTAAATTCCAACCCTTTCTAACTTCATTTGCTACTTTTCATGCATTTAATGATTTTTTGAGCTAAATGACCCTGAAATTGAAAAGGACTACAAATGAACTCTGAAAAGGTTGAAACTTGGCATGGTATCATCATTACACCCACATAGCATGTGCTAAAAAGTTGAGAGGGTTACGGCAAAAACTGGACGCACTTCATGTACAAACAGGACCATCTCCTTCGAAGTATGAGGGTTTCAGACGAAAACTCATCTGTTACAAAGGCATTTCATTTTTTTAAACTTATTTCAACTCCAGACTTTTTGTGCATTCAATATGCACCATTCAAAGCCACATCCTAAAATTTCAACCCTTTCTAACTTCATTTGCTACTTTTCATGCATTTAATTAATTTTTTGAGCAAAATGACTATGAAATTGAAAAGCACTACAAATGAACTATAAAAATGTTGAAACTTGGCATGGTATCATCATTACACCCACATAGCATGTGCTAAAAAGTTGAGAGGGTTACGGCAAAAACTGGATGCACTTCGTGTACAAACAAGACCATCTCCTTCAAAGTATGAGGGTTTCGGACGAAAACTCATCTGTTACAAAGGCATTTCATTTTTTTAAACTTATTTCAACTCCAGACTTTTTGTGCATTCAATATGCACCATTCAAAGCCACAACCTCAAATTTCAACCCTTTCTAACTTCATTTGCTACTTTTCATGCATTTAATGATTTTTTTGAACAAAATGTCCATGAAATTGAAAAACACTACAAATGAACTTTGAAAAGGTTGAAACTTGGCATGGTATCATCATTACACCCACATAGCATGTGCTAAAAAGATGAGAGGGTTACGACAGAAACTGGACACACTTGGTGTACAAACAGGACCATCTCCTTCGAAGTATGAGGGTTTCGGACAAAAACTCATCTATTACAAAGGCATTTCATTTTTTTAAACTTATTTCAACTCCAGACTTTTTGTGCATTCAATATGCACCATTCAAACCCACATCCTCAAATTTCAACCCTTTCTAACTTAATTTACCATTTTTCATGCATTTAATGATTTTTATGATCTAAATGACCCTGAAATTGAAAAGCAGTATAAATGAACTCTGAAAAGGTTGAAAGTTAGCATGGTATCATCATTACACACACATAGCATGTGCTAAAAAGTTGAGAGGTTTATGGTAAAAACTGGATGCACTTCGTGTACAAACTGGCCTATCTCGGCTACTCACTAGAGAAAAAAGTGATGACGGTGAAGCCGATCACATCCCAGAGTGGGATCTAGGGGTATAAAACTTTTTCTTCGCGTGTGTCCCTTTGCGCCGCAACCATGGACAATCTTCATCATTTAACAGGATGCTTGGGTCAGTCTTCACTGTGAAGGGAGGAATTTCATGAAACTTTTCATAATCTTCTGACATGTCTGTCTTGTCCTCCACTCCCACGATGTTTCTTTTCCCTAAAAGAACTATGTGGTGCTTTGGCTCACCGTATGATGTGTTCGCTTCCTTATCTTTCCTTTTCTCGGTTTGGTAGACATGTCCTGCACATAGAAAACCTGCGCCACATCATTGGCTAGGACGAATGGTTCGTCTGTGTACCCAAGATTGTTGAGATCCACTGTTGTCATTCCGTACAACGGGTCAAGCTTTACCCCGCCTCCTGTCAGATTTACCCATTTGCACCGAAACAAAGGGACCTTCAAATCACGTCCATAGTCAAGTTCCCATATCTCCTCTAAGTAACCATAATATGTGTCCTTTGGCCTATTGGTGTTTGCTGCATCAAAGCGGACACCACTGTTTTGGTTGGTGGTCTTTTTATCTTGGGCGATCATGTAAAATGTATTCCCAATTATCTCGTACCCTTTGAAAGCGATATAGTCGAAGATGGTAACTTGGCCAGCAAGTAGAACTCATCTCCAACACTGTCGTCATGCATGAGACGTGTTTGCAACCAACCGCTGAATGACTCCATGTGTGTACATTTGATCTAGGGCTCAGACTGCTCCGGGTTCTTGGAGCGTACACTATCCAGGTGTTCCTCTATATACGGAGCCACCAAGCTGGAATTTTGTAGAACTGTGTAGTGTGCTTGCGCCCAAGAATGCTTGTCCTGGCATATTACTGAATTCTTTCCTAGCATCCCTTTTCCACCCAGTCTGCCCTCATGCCGCGATTCGGGAACACCAATCGGCTTAATGTCAGTAATAAAGTCAATACAAAACTCAATGACCTCCTCTGTTTCATGGCCCTTGGAGATGCTTCCTTCTGGCCTAGCACGATTATGAACATATTTCTTTAAGACTCCCATGAACCTCTCAAAGGGGAACATATTGTGTAGAAATATAGGACCCAGAATGGCAATCTCTTTGACTAGGTGAACTAGGACGTGCGTCATGATATTGAAGAAGGATGGTGGGAACACCAACTAGAAACTGACAAGACATTGCACCAAATCATTCTGTAACCTTGGTAGGATTTCTGGATTGATTACCTTCTGAGAGATTGCATTGAGGAATGCACATAGCTTCACAATGGCTAATCGAACATTTTCCGGTAGAAGCCCTCTCAATGCAACCAGAAGCAGTTGCGTCATAATCACGTGGCAGTCATGAGACTTTAGGTTATGGAACTTTTTCTCTGCCATATTTATTATTCACTTTATATTCGACAAGAAGCCAGACGGGACCTTCCTACTGAGCAGGCATTCAAAGAAGATTTCCTTCTCTTTTTTGGTAAGAGCGTAGCTGGCAGGACCATGATACTACTTTGGATGCATGCCGTCTTTTTCGTGCATACGTTGCTGGTCCTCCCGTGCCTCCGGTGTATCTTTTGTCTTCCCATACACGCCCAAGAAGCCTAGCAAGTTCACACAAAGATTCTTCATCATGTGCATCACATCGATTGCAGAGCGGACCTCTAGGACTTTCCAATAGGGTAGGTCCCAAAATATAGATTTCTTCTTCCGCATGGGTGCGTGTCCGTCAGCGTCATTCAGAACAGATTGTCCGCTAGGACCCTTTCCAAAGATTACTTTTAAATCGTTGACCATATCAAGTATATCATCACCAGTACGGTGGTGAGGCTTCTTCTGGTGCTCTGCCTCACCTTTGAAATGCTTGCCTTTCTTTCTTAAGAGATGCTTGATCGAAAGAAATCGACGATGTCCCAGGTACACATTCTTCTTACATTTATCCAAATATATACTTTCGGTATCATCTAAACAGTGCGTGCTTGCATGGTACCCATTGTTTGTCTGTCCTGAAAGGTTACTAAGAGTAGGCCAATCATTGATGGTTACAAACAGCAACGCTCGTAGGTCAAATTCCTGCTGTTTGTGCTCATCCCACACACGTACACCTTTTATGTCCCACAACTGTAAAAGTTCTTCAACTAATGGCCTTAGGTACACATCAATGTCGTTGCCGGGTTGCTTGGGGCCTTGGATGAGCACTGCCATCATAATGAACTTCCGCTTCATGCACAACCAAGGAGGAAGGTTATAGATACATAGAGTCATAGGCCAGGTGCTATGATTGCTGCTATCCTCCCCAAAAGGATTAATGCCATCTGCACTTAAACCAAACCATACGTTCCTTGCGTCATCTGCAAAGTCCCGCCACTTTCTCTCGATTTTTCTTCACTGCGACCCATCAGCGGGTACTCTCAACTTCCCGTCTTTCTTACGGTCTTCTTTGTGCCATCGCATCAACTTGGCATGCTCTTTGTTTTGGAACAAACGTTTCAACCATGGTATTACAGGAGCATACCACATCACCTTGGCAAGAATCCTCTTCCTGGGGCGCTCGCCCTCAACATTGTCACCAGGGTCATCGGGGCTGATCTTATAGCGCAATGCACCGCATATCGGGCATGCATTCAAATTCTCAAACTCCTCACCGCGGTAGAGGATGCAGTCATTAGGGCATGCATGTATCTTCCGCACCTCTAATCCTAGAGGGTAGACAACCTTCTTTGCTTCGTACGTACTGTCGTGCAATTCATTGTCCTTTGGAAGCTTCTTCTTCATTATTTTCAGCAACTTCTCAAATCCCTTGTCAGATAAACCATTCTCTGCCTTCCATTGCAGCAATTCCAGTGTGGTACCCAGCTTTGTGTTGTTATCTTCGCAATTTGGGTACAACAATTTTTTGTGATCCTCTAACATGCGCTGCAACTTCAACTTCTCCTTTTCACTTTTGCAGATTCTCTTTGCATCAGCAATGGCCCGACCAAGATCATATGTGGGCTCATCTGATGCCTCTTCTTCAGCTTCTTCTTCTTCATTCTCTTCCCCCATTGTAGTACCATCATATTCATGGAACCTAGGATAGTTGTCATCATCCTCTTCTTCTTCATTCTCATCCATTAGCACCCCTCTTTCTCCGTGCTTGGTCCAACCGTTATAGCCGGACATGAAACCGGACGTAAATAGGTGGACGTGAATGACTCTTGAGTTAGAGTAATTTTTTTCATTATTACAGACAACACATGGACAACACATAAAACCATCATCCCGCTTGTTTGCCTCAGCCGCACGCAGAAAACTATGCAAGCCATCAACAAACTGGGGAGAGCGTCAGTCATCGTACATCCATTGCTCGCTCATCTTCATTACACAACACCGAAAAGACCAAATTAACACAAGTTCATACATACAGTTCATACACACTTATTCTCATAAAACAACATACAAACTATCTAGCTAAAGCATTTAAATGCAACAACAAATGCGATCAAGATCGCAACTAAGGTAACAATTGATACAACAGCATAGTGATACCAGGCCTCCTTATTAACGGCATATTTTCTAATCTTTCGGATCTTGAAGCGCATTGCATCCATCTTGATCTTGTGATCATCGATGACATCGGCAACAGACAACTCCAATTTCATCTTCTCTTCTTCAATTCTTTTCAATTTTTCTTTCAAATACTCGTTTTCTTTTTCAACTAAATTTAACTTCTCGACAAGAGGGTCGTTTGCAATTTCTGGTTCATATACCTCCTAGATAAAAATATCTATGTCAACTTGATGGGCATAATTGTCATAAACATGAAATGCAACAAATAGTTATAAAAGAGAATGTATATACCACATCCGAATCATAAACCGGACGAGGGCCGATGAGGACGGATATCAAAACCATGGCACTACGTATAACAAACAATCATACAAGTAAGTAAATTATACAAGCAACTATCCCAACTATCTTAATCATACAAATAATATTTTTTTTCACCAAAAGGATAAGAGCCTCACCAAGCTAGCTAGGTGGTTCTGGCGACCGGACGACGCGGGCGATCGACGATGGTGAGGACGGGAAGGCACTAGATCAGGTAAACCACACCTACAAATATGCAAACTAAGAAGTTAATTTGAGCTCAAATTGCATATAAATCAAATAAACTCCCACATAATTACTCCCAAACTAAAACCCACAAATCACTGTACTTATAGAGCATTGCATGAGCTAATCTAGCAATGAGAGATGAAAAGACAAAGTTGCTAACCTTTGTGAACACTTGGATAGATGGGGTGCCTTCAAATCTTGACAAATCTTTGGCAAAAATGGAGGTGAGCTCGAGCAAGGGGAAGAACAGAGGAGAGGAAGGGGAAAAACAGAGAGAATGGGCTCGGGCTCGACGAAGGGTTTATATAGGGACATCTTTAGTCCCGGTTTGTATAACCAATCGGGACTAAAGGTCTACCTATAGTCCTAGTTTAAGATACAAACCGGGACTAAAGGGGCTCGTTGGGGCCCCAGGCTGACACCAGCCTTCCACAACCCCTTTAGTCCCGGTTTGTATCTCAAACCGGGACTATAGGTCCCAAATGAACCGGGACTAATGATGCCCGTGCCCCCGACTGCTCCTAGCCGTTGGAACCGGGACTAATGGTCACATTAGTCCCGGGCCAAAACCAAACCGGGACTAAAGGTGCAAACGTAAGGCCTGTTTTCTACTAGTGCCAATGTCATAGATTTGTCCCTTTTTGCAGTGGAGCATCTTCTTTCTGCTTAATATAGTGAGGATAATTATACATGTAATGAATGAGCTGAGCTAGAGACTTAATTACAGAAATGATACTTACAGACAATAGCAACTGACGATAGCTTTGTCGATGGCGTCTTGTTTGTATAATTGAAATAACTCTTCAAAATCAACGTAAATTAACTCGTCTCCATTGAAGAAATGCTCATCTTTAACTCCCGCAATGATATAGTTGGTCCCTTTCTTTGAGGCTTTCATGTACCAGTCATGCAATCTTCGCATTTTTGTTGGTAGAAACTTGACCTCATCAGGTTTGACGAGAGGCTTCCCGTACTCGTATGTGTATGCTACCTCAGCCATGGGGAACTCCCCCCCCCCCCTCGTCTAACAATTGACCAAGAGTGAAAGTAACATCATCAGCCAAGCTGGGAAACACCTTGAGCGGTGGGCACGATTGGTTTTTCTGTTCGCTGAGCTGGGGAATTGTTTTCCCACTTGCACTACTGCTACTTCCCGACCGCTTCACATGTTCTCTATGTGACTTTACAATAGACCGATCATAGTCTGATAGCAACGGAGGCGGCGGTGGTTTTGCAAGGTTTTCTATATAGCGCCTCGCTTTTACAGGATCTATTTTCTCCTTTGGAGCAGGTCATTTCGGTGCAAATTGGCGTTTCACTTCGGCAGACACTATCTCTTTGTTTTCCTCATCAGTCATGTCGTACGGTAACTTGGGAGGAGCCTTCCTCACGCTTGCATCTGCTCTGGTTTTCTTCACAGTTGTACTACCGCAAGCCGCCAGAGCGGCGGCTCTCTTCTGCCCGGGCTGACGTGGCGGAGGAGGCTGAGTCTGCTGACGTCGAGGCGGAGTCCGCTGATGCGGCGGAGGAGGCGGAGTCCACTGATGCGGCGGAGGAGGCGGAGTCTGCTGACATCAAGGCGGAGTCCGCTGACGCGGTGGAGACAGCTGAGACGACGGATTGTGCTGACGCGGCGGAGATAGAGCTAGACTGTGAGGAGTCTGCTGAGGGGCCTCCTCTGGCTTAGTCTGCTGACACGGCGTCCATTGTGGAAGCACGATGCTTTCCTTTCTGCATAGAATGGTAGTCCTTACGGCATCTCCCAGATGAGTCTCCCCTTCACCTATAGGGTACTCAAGGTCCAGCCCCCCAAATCCTTCGGTAACTTCATCCACCCCGACAACAGCATAGCCATCTGGAATCGGATTGCAATAGAAAGTTCCATCTGGATGATATCACGGAGAGGGAACATTGTGAGCTATTTGTTCTACCTTCTGTATCTGGTCTGCTTCCTCTTTCTTCTTTCTCCGTCGGCTTCTATAAGTGTGTAACACCCCCGGTGGTTAGCAACAGTAATCGCTTTTGATAATGACATGTCAGCAAGCTTAATAGTGCATAATCATCATTAGCATCATATTGCATTTCAACTCCTAAGTCAAATTCAAATTTAAATGAAAGTGGAATATAAAAGTTGTCCAACATAGAAACTAAAATGTCAGATAAATAACAAATATTCCAGAGGCTATTCTAAAATTGAAACCAACATCATTGGAATTGGATAAGTGACTCGAACAACCTCAAACAGTGGATAAAGATAATATTTAATAACCATTTATTAAATCTGAAATAAATATGGAATTATATTTTGTCCAAACTAATTTTAGGTGTTAGGGAATAATGCACTGGTATTTATGAACTAGGTCTCATGTTTTACAAAAACCATTTTGAGGCCTAGCTATTTACTAGCAGAGTAAAGGGAATAAATAAAGAAAAGAAAAAGGAAAAGAAATAGAAAACAGAGAAGAAGAAAAAAGAGCAACCCCCCCCCCCACGGCCCGGGCCGAAGCCAGCGGCCGGCCCACCTGCGCCCCCCTGGGCTTATTACCTACCCCCCAGCGGCCGAACCCTAGCCGACCCCCCCCCCCCCACTCGCCTCGTTCCCCCCCCTCACTGGATCTGGATCGGGATCCCCCGATCCCGTCCGACCGACGCCGCTCGTCCCCCCCCCCCCGCGCTCGCCGTCGCGCCGACCCGCGCCCCGACGCCGCCTCTCCGTCACCGCCGTCGTCTCCGACCTCCACCCCAGCCCCTCCTCGCCATCGACGCCCGGGGCCCGAGCCCGCACGCTCGCTCGCCCCGCGCCCTCGACGCGCTCGACATCGACGCAGGCCTGCTTCTCCTCCCTCGCCGTCCCCTCAAGCTCGAGCCGCTGCCCGCTCCCTACGAACACCGGTGAGGCCCCGGCCTCTCCTATCCCCTCCCCTCGTCGCGACCGCTCGCCACGATACGCCCCGGCTCGACCCGGCCGGCCCGCACGCGCCCCCCGCGCGACGGCACACCGCAGCGCACCGAGGAGCCCGCCTAGCGCCCCGACCCTCTCGCCCGCTCGGGCCCTGCGCCCGGCACGCACGCGCCGCCCCTACCCCGCACTGCCCGCTCCGCAACCCGACGCCGCTAGCCGCACGCCCGCGATAGCCCGCTGCGGCCGTGTGCTCGGCGACCACCGCCCGACCCCCCCCCCCTCGCCCGTGGCCGACTGGCCGCGTCCAGTTCGGGCGGCCCAGCGCCCCCCAGCGCCCGCGCGCACCGCGCGCCCGTCGCCCGCGCCTGTGGCCCCTGGGCCACTGCCCAGTGGGGCCCGAACCCCCCTGTGACGCTGACGAATGGGGGCCACGCCCCTAAAAACGTTTTAAAAAAAAAAAGAAAGAAGAAAAAAATAAAATAAATAATTAAAAAATAATTAATTAATTAATTAGTTAAATTAATCCTGATTAGGTTAATCTAATTAACTAATTAGTGTTAATTAAACAGTAATTATAATTAACTTAATTAACCGCTGACATAGCATGAGGTCATGCTGAGTATTCATCAGCACTGTTTCGGATAATGTTGAATTAAATAATTATTAAATTTCAGAAATTAATAAAAATTTAGAAAATCATATTAAATACACGTAACTCCGATGAAAATATTTTATACATGAAAATTGCTCAGAACGACGATACGAACCCGGATACGCCCTCTGTATTCCCGTCAGGCCCGCAACTATAAGAACGTTGAACAATTAGACCGATTTCGATAAATGATAGTGTCAACCTAATTAAATAAATCCAAATAATATCCTAATTAACTAAATCGTTTGTAGTAGGCAGTAAGTAGAAAACCCCGGCATATCATTTAGACATGTCGTACATGTTGTTTGCATTATTGCCGTGAATTTATTGTTCTCTCCCCCTCCTTCTTTCTCTCGATAGACGCTGAGACCGACGACGCTGCACCAGGTTACGACTACCTCACCGACGAGCAGCCCGTTGACGACCTCCCTCTCTTGCCAGAGCAACCAGGCAAGCCCCCCCCCCCCTTGGCATTCCAGATATCGCCATTCTATTCTCCTGCTTGCATTAGAATTTCGCTACTGTTAATGTATGCTCCTATTCTGATGCATAGCCTGCTGTTGTAACCTGTTCATTGCTACCTTACCTGCCCATAAAACTGTTAGTATAGGTTGGTATGAACCATCTGTGACCCACCACCTTACTTTGTCGCCCCTGCTTGTTTCATCGACGACTGATCAACGTGATCGTCGATCAGAGACAGACGCCTCACTTACATCCCCTTAGTTGTACGACTCTGCTTAGTTACTATCGAGTGCCGAGGGTGATACCTCGTACGCACCCTGATGAATACTCTGCAGCATAGCGTTCGTCGTGGTCATCGAGGGTGATTCCTCTTCTCCATGTCCGATACGAGTCTGTCGTGCAACCCCTCAGTGTGAACCTCGGGGTGATACCTCATACGTTCACCCTGATGATTATGACCACACGGTTACTTGACCTTTGTCACAGGCGGGTCCACCCTGGTGGGGTACCCGCTGGGGATCTATGATTTCGGGTGTGCCGGAAGGGCACTCGAGTGTGACATTGTGGCGGACATCAGAGACTCTGATTGTCTCCGCGTTGATACTAATTGGCCTATGGATTCGGGTTGTTGTGATCTGGTGGGTCGACGTGCCCTATACGCACTAACCACAGCGGGATTATGGTTATGGGGCCCTCTGCGATGTTACGTTTCTCCGAAAAGCTTATCAGACGTCACGATTCACGTGCGGGCTGATCGTCGGGATTGGGATGGATACTTCACTGGCAGTTCAGTGTCGCGCCCCTGCACCCCGGCCAGCCACGCAACGCGCGGGTGCCCAGGGCGATGGCCCGAGACCCTGGGTGCATAGGTAGTCGGGCGTGCTGACCTCTCTGCTGAGCCTAGGTAGAGCGCTGCTTCGTGTGATCTTCCGAGGACGGCGCATTACCATCAGTATTGTCCGGCCAGAGTTGATCGAGCGTGTGGGTAATAAGTAGTGCACCCCTGCAGGGATGAATCTTCTATCGATAGCCGTCCTACGGTATAAAGGACGTAGTTTGTGTATCCCGATCTACTACTTAAACTGGATACTTGTTACTTAATGAAGCTTGGGATTACTTTCTCGCTGGGAGTCGAGGAAGGATCTTTGAGCTGTACTTCAACATGTTTGCAGTAAAATGCTATTCTACTCTTTCTACTGCTGCAAGATGGTGGCTTTGAAAAGATGTTTGAAGATGCTAGTCTTCGATAGGACTAGGCCTTTCTCTCTATTCTGGCATTTCTGCGCCACATCCACATATACAGCCTTTTCTCCATTGATAATGTTGCATATGTAGTATAGATCCTTGCTTGCTGAGTACTTCGGATGAGTACTCACGGTTGCTTTATTTTCTCTTTTCCCCCATATACCCCACCTTGATGATACACCAGACGATGGAGTCCAGGAGCCAGACGCCACCACCGGAGCCTACTACCAGGCGGGTCCAGAGGGCACGTACTACTGGATCGAGCCAGCTGACCAGGAGTAGGATCGGAGGCTCCCAGGCAGGAGGCCAACGCCTTTCGATCTAGTGTCGCTGTTTGTGCTAGCCTTCTTAAGGCAGAACTTGTCTAACTATGTCTGTACCCAGATATTATTTGTATGACTGACTTATGTATTCGGATCTTCGGATCCCTGGTCTGTAATATTGTGGACCTCCGTTTATTTGTGTTTAGAGTTGTGTTGTGATATCTTCCCGTGAGTCCCTGGGCTTGATCGTACACGTTTGCGTGTATGACTAGTGTACGATTAAACCGGGGGCGTCACAAGTTGGTATCAGAGCCGACTGCCTGTAGGAAGCCCCCTTCCAATTCCTTGGCCGAAGTTGAGTCTAGAAACCGAAAAACTAATTTACTAACTTGGCTGTGTGGCTTACGGGCCCATGTCGCCAACTGGGTGGTATTAGGATCTTTTATTCCTCGTCTATACTCTGGGACTCTAATATCTCTTCTATTCGGGTTAAATAAATTTTACTAACGCCGACACTTAGGATCTCGTAAATCCCGTCTACCCGGAGAGCTGGATATCTGTGCGATTTCCCTGTCATTGATCTGATTAGTCTGATAATCATTTTCCTTTCCATTGTTTTGTTTAACCTTTCTCTCCGAGTTGTGTTAAACTTCTCATTGTCATTTGACAAATCTGAATTTCCTCTGTTTCAGATGGACCGTTTGTTTCCACCGCGTCCTACGATACAGCTTGTGCTTCGCACTTGGGCTCGTGATGCCCCTGGTTTTCCAGCTGTCCTGATCGCTCTCATGACCAGACTTGGCTACCGCTGGTACCCTGAGTACATGGTTTACGAGGATTACCGGCCCATTAACCAAGCCACAATCCAGAATAAATACCCACTGCCCCGTATCAATGATCTTTATGATCAACTTGCCGGATCATCGGTGTTCTCTAAACTCGACTTGAGGTTGGGTTATCACCAGATCCGTGTCCGTGAAGAGGACATTCCCAAGACTGCCTTCGTCACTCGTTATGGCTCCTATGAATACACCGTCATGTCATTTGGCCTAACGAATGCCCCAGCTACATTCTCCCATCTGATGAATTATATATTCATGGATTACCTCGACAAATTCGTCGTGGTATATCTAGATGATATTCTGGTCTATTCTAAGAATAAAGAGGAACATGCTGAACATCTCTGCCTTGTTTTAGAAAGGCTCCGAGAACACCAGTTGTATGCCAAGTATTCCAAATGCGAATTTTGGCTTCCTGAAGTAACTTACCTTGGACATGTGATTTTCAAGGATGGGATTGCTGTTAACCCTGAACGAGTTCAGGCTATTCTCGACTGGACTCCCCCAAAGAATGTTAAGCAAGTCAGAAGTTTTCTCGGACTTGCTAGTTATTGCCGTCGATTCGTTGAGAACTTTTCCAAGATTGCAAAACCATTGACAAATCTGCTTCACAAAGGTGTTAAATTTGAGTGGACAGAAAAATGTCAAGAAAGCTTTCAGACACTAAAAGATAAATTGACATCTGCCCCAGTATTAGCACCCCCGGATTCCCAAAAGGATTTCGTGATATACTGTGATGCATCTCGTCAAGGATTAGGCTGTGTCCTAATGCAAGAGCGCAAAGTGATTGCTTATGCCTCCCGACAATTGCGTCCTCATGAAGAAAATTATCCCGTGCATGATCTTGAACTTTCTGCGGTTATCTATGCCTTGAAGCTATGGCGACATTACCTTCTCGGTAACCGTTGCGAGATATACACGGATCACCAAAGCTTGAAGTATTTATATACTCAACCAGATCTGAACCTTCGTCAACAAAGATGGCTCGAAACAATTGCCGATTATGATATGAATATTTCATATACCCCCGGCAAGGCTAATGTAATGGCCGATGCTTTGAGCCGCAAGGCTTATTGCAGCAACCATATGGTTCAGGAATCACAACCTCTTCTTTATGAAGAGTTTCGTAAATTGAACCTCCACATTGTTCCACAGGGTTATCTCAATACCCTGGTTGTCGAACCAGATTTAGAACACAGCATTAAGGTTATGCAAAGGTATGACACTGAAGTTGAAAAGATCAAGCGATACCTCGAGAAAGGAAAGCCGTCGGAGTTCCATCTTGATAATGATGGGATCCTATTTTTCCAACACCGTCTCTTCGTACCCAAGTTCAAGAATGAGAGGGAAAACGTTATGAGGGAAGCTCATGACACTCCCTTGTCCATTCACCCTGGTAGCACAAAGATGTACCGTGACATTTGTCAAAGATTCTGGTGGCCTAATATGAAGCGAGACATTGCTCGTTATGTTTCTGAGTGTGACGTTTGCCGCCGCGTTAAGGCTCAACATCAAAGGCCCGCAGGAACTCTGCAACCCCTGGAAATTCCTGAATGGAAATGGGACAAGGTCCAAATGGATTTCATTACTGGTTTTCCCAAATCCCAGAAGGGTAATGATGCTATATTTGTCGTCATTGACCGATTCTCTAAGGTTGCCCACTTTCTGCCAGTTAAAGAGACAATCACTGCTAGCCAGTTAGCAGACTTGTATGTTTCCCGAATTGTGTCACTCCACGATGTTCCGTTGGAGATCAGTTCTGATTGTGGCAGCCTCTTCACCTCCAGATTCTGGAATAGTTTCCAAGAAGCTATGGGAACTCACCTGTCTTTTAGCACCGCTTTTCACCCTCAGTCACAGGGTCAAGTTGAACGAGTTAATCAAGTGCTCGAAGATATGCTTCGAGCTTGCGTCATCTCCTTCGGTAAGAAATGGGAGGAATCTCTCCCGTATGCCGAATTCTCTTACAACAATAGCTATCAAGCTAGTCTGAAGATGGCACCGTTTGAAGTTCTATACGGTCGTAAGTGTCGAACCCCTCTGAATTGGTCAGAAACTGGGGAACGCTCACTCGTCGGACCGGACATTATTCGGCAAGCTGAAGAACAAGTCCGCATTGTTCGTGAATATTTGAAATCTGCTCAGTCTCGTCAGAAGAGCAACTATGACCGAAAGCACCAGGAAATAGTCTATCAACCTGGCGAGCAAGCTTACCTCCGCGTCACTCCGTTGAAAGGCACTCATCGGTTCGGAATCAAAGGCAAGTTAGCCCCTCGCTACATTGGCCCGTTCCGTATTCTTGCCCATCGAGGAGAAGTGGCATATCAGTTGCAATTGCCGCCAAACCTTTCTCAAGTACATGACGTCTTTCATGTATCCCAACTCCGCCACTGCTTCAAGGATCCTATTAGAGCTGTGGATCATGAAGTGCTTGAATTACGGGAAGATCTGTCTTGTCCAGAACATCCCATCCGTATTCTTGATCAAGCTGAGCGTCTAACACGTCAAAAGTCAATCAAGTTCCTCAAGGTTCAGTGGTCAAATCATTCTGAAGATGAAGCCACTTGGGAACGCGAGGATCGTCTTCGCGAAGAATACCCCTCTTTCTTTCAGTCTTCCTCTTAATTCTCGGGACGAGAATTCTTAATAGATGAGGAGAATTGTAACACCCCCGGTGGTTAGCAACAGTAATCGCTTTTGATAATGACATGTCAGCAAGCTTAATAGTGCATAATCATCATTAGCATCATATTGCATTTCAACTCCTAAGTCAAATTCAAATTTAAATGAAAGTGGAATATAAAAGTTGTCCAACATAGAAACTAAAATGTCAGATAAATAACAAATATTCCAGAGGCTATTCTAAAATTGAAACCAACATCATTGGAATTGGATAAGTGACTCGAACAACCTCAAACAGTGGATAAAGATAATATTTAATAACCATTTATTAAATCTGAAATAAATATGGAATTATATTTTGTCCAAACTAATTTTAGGTGTTAGGGAATAATGCACTGTATTTATGAACTAGGTCTCATGTTTTCAAAAACCATTTTGAGGGCTAGCTATTTACTAGCAGAGTAAAGGGAATAAATAAAGAAAAGAAAAAGGAAAAGAAATAGAAAAAAGCAGAGAAGAAAAAAGAGCAACCCCCCCCCACGGACCAACTGGGCCGAAGCCAGCCGGCCGGCCACTGCGCCCCCCTGGCCATACCTACCCCCCCAGCCGGCCGAACCCTAGCGACCCCCCCCCCCCCCCACTCGCCTCGTTCCCCCCCCTCACTGGATCGGATCGGGATCCCCCGATCCCGTCCGACCGACGCCGCTCGTCCCCCCCCACCCCGCCGCCGCCCTCGCGCCGACCCCGAACCCCGACGCCGCTCTCGTCACCGCCGTCGTCTCCGACCCCACCCCGAGCCCTCCTCGCATCGACGCCCGCGCCGAGCCCGCAGCTCGCTCGGGCCCGCGCCCTCGACGGCTCGACATCGACGCGCCGGCTGCTTCTCCTATCGCCGTCCCCTCAAGCTCGAGCCCGCTGCCCGCTCCCTACGAACCCGGTGAGGCCCCCCGGCCTCTCCTCTCCCCTCCCTCGTCGCGGCGCCAGACTCGCCCGGCTCGCCCGCGCTCGGGAGGGATCCCCTGCCGCGCCCAACGCCCGAGCGCCGCGACACACGCCAGCGCACCGAGGAAGCCCGCCTCGCCCCCAGACCCCTCTCGCCCGCTCGGTGCCCTGCGCCGCTACGCCGCGCCCTCCCCGCAATCGGCCGTCCGCGGCCGCGCCGCCGCTAGCCGCCGCCCGCGACTCGCCCGCGCGGCCGTGTGCTCCGGCGACCACCGCCCGAGCCCCCCCCCCCTCTCGCCGTGGCCCGACTGGCCGCGTCCAGTTCGGGCGCCCCAGCGCCCCAGCGCCCGCGCGCACCGCGCGCCCGTCGCCCGCGCCTGTGGCCCCTGGGCCACTACCCAGTGGGGCCCGAACCCCCCCTGTGACGCTGACGAATGGGGCCCACGCCCTAAAAACGTTTTAAAAAAAAAGAAAGAAAGAAAGAAATAAAAATAAATAATTAAAATAATTAAAATAATTAATTAATTAATTAGTTAATTAATTAGTTAATTAATCCTGATTAGGTTAATCTAATTAACTAATTAGTGTTAATTAAACAGTAATTACTAATTAACTTAATTAACCGCTGACATTAGCATGAGGTCATGCTGATGTCATCATCAGCACTGTTTCGGATAATGTTGAATTAAATAATTAATTAAATTTCAGAAATTAATAAAAATTTTAGAAAATCATATTAAATAAACCGTAACTCCGATGAAAATATTTTATACATGAAACTTGCTCAGAACGACGATACGAACCCGGATACGCCCTCTGTATTCCCGTCAGACGCCCGCAACTATAAGAACGTTGAACAATTAGACCGATTTCGATAAATGAATAGTGTCCAACCCTAATTAAATAAATCCGAATAAATTCCTAAATTAACTAAATCGTTTAGTTAGGCAGTAGAACACCCCGGCATATCATTTAGACATGTCGTACATGTTGTTTGCATTATTGCCGTGAATTTATTGTTTCTCTCCCCCTCCTTCTTTCTCTCGATAGACGCTGAGACCGACGACGCTGCACCAGGTTACGACTACTCTACCGACGAGCAGCCCGTTGACGACCTCCCTCTCTTGCCAGAGCAACCAGGCAAGCCCCCCCCCTTGAGCATTCCAGATATCGCCCATTCTATTCTCCTGCTTGCATTAGAATTTCGCTACTGTTAATGTATGCTCCTATTCTGATGCATAGCCTGCTGTTGTAACCTGTTCATTGCTACCTTACCTGCCTATGATAAACTGTTTAGTATAGGTTGGTATGAACCATCTGTGACCCCACCACCTTACTTTGTCGCCCCTGCTTGTTCATCGACGACTCGATCAACGTGATCGTCGATCAGAGACAGACGCCTCACTTCACATCCCCCTTAGTTGTACGACTCTGCTTAGTTACTATCGAGTGCCGAGGGTGATACCTCGTAACGCACTCCTGATGAATACTCTGCAGCATAGCTGTTCGGTCGTGGTCATCGAGGGTGATTCCTCCTTCTCCATGTCCGATACGAGTCTGTCGTGCAACCCCTCAGTGTGAACCTCGAGGGTGATACCTCATACGTTCACCCTGATGATTATGACCACACGGTTACTTGACCTTTGTCACAGGCGGGTCCACCCTGGTGGGTACCCGCTGCGGATCTATGATTTCGGGTGTGCCGGAAGGGCACTCGAGTGTGACATTGTGGCGGAGCATCAGAGACTCTGATTGTCTCCGCTTGATACTAATTGAGCCTATTGGATTCGGGTGTGTGATCTGAGTGGGTCGACGTGCCCTATACGCACTACCACCACGCGGGATTATGGTTATGGGGCCCTCTGCGATGTACGTTTCTCCGAAAGCTTATCAGACGTCACGATTCACCGTGCGGGCTGATCGTCGGGATTGGGCTGGATACTTCACTGGCGAGTTCAGTGTCGCGCCTGCACCCCGGCCAGCCACGCAACGCGCAGGGTGCCCAGGGCGATGGCCCGAGACCCCTGGGTGCATAGGTTAGTCCGGCGTGCTGACCTCTCTGCTGAGCCTAGGTAGAGCGCTGCTTCGTGTTGATCTTCCGAGGACGGGCATTACCCATCAAGTATGTCCGGCCAGAGTTGATCGAGCGTGTTGGGTAACAGTAGTGCACCCCTGCAGGGATGAATCTTCTATCGATAGCCGGTCCTACGGTAAAGGACGCTCAGTTTGTGTATCCCGATCTACTACTTAAACTGGATACTTGTTACTTAATTGAAGCTTCGGGATTACTTTCTCGCTGGGAGTCGAGGAAGGATCTTTGAGCTGTACTTCAACATGTTTGCTAAGTAAAATGCTATTCTACTCTCTTCTACTGCTGCAAGATGATGGCTTTGAAAAGATGTTTGAAGATGCTAGTCTTCGATAGGACTAGGCCTTTCTCTCTATTCTGGCATTTCTGCAGCCCAATCCACATATACAGCCTTTTCTCCATTGATAATGTTGCATATGTAGTATAGATCCTTGCTTGCTGAGTACTTCGGATGAGTACTCACGGTTGCTTTATTTTCTCTTTTCCCCCATATACCCCACCTTGATGATACACCAGACGATGGAGTCCAGGAGCCAGACGCCACCACCGGAGCCTACTACCAGGCGGGTCCAGAGGGCACGTACTACTGGATCGAGCCAGCTGACCAGGAGTAGGATCGGAGGCTCCCAGGCAGGAGGCCAACGCCTTTCGATCTAGTGTCGCTGTTTGTGCTAGCCTTCTTAAGGCAGAACTTGTCTAACTATGTCTGTACCCAGATATTATTTGTATGACTGACTTATGTATTCGGATCTTCGGATCCCTGGTCTGTAATATTGTGGACCTCCGTTTATTTGTGTTTAGAGTTGTGTTGTGATATCTTCCCGTGAGTCCCTGGGCTTGATCGTACACGTTTGCGTGTATGACTAGTGTACGATTGAACCGGGGGCGTCACAAAGTGGCACTGCTGTCGGGAAACCCATGGATGCATGGAACGGAGCATGATGTGCCGCATGTTCGTCCAGGGTGTTCAGGATTCCCGAGGGCACGTGACAGCTCGTCCTTCTCTCTGTCGGGATGGAACCTCCCTTCCTGCATGTCCTTAATTGCTTCCTTAATCTTTTTGACGGGTGTTCCAAGTTGAGCTTTCGTGTAAACACACTTCCCTATTTCAGGGTGCAAAGTTCCCCCATGCCCGAAGAACCAAGTCCGTACCCGCTCGGGCCAGTTCAATGTCTCTGGTTCGATCCCTTTAGCAAGGAGGTCATTCTCAGCTTTGTCCCACGTAGGCCGGGCAACCTTGTAGCCACCTGACCCCGTAACATGGTGATATAGCTTCTTTGCCACATTTTGCTTATTGGTTAGTGACCTTTGCTTAGCTTTCTCTGATTTCTTGTACGCCACAAATGCCGGCCAGTGATCTTTTATCTTCGCATATTGACCGGGGAATTCTAGTGTCTCGTCTTTCTCGACAAACTGTTCGTTCAATATTTTCTTCCAGTTTTGAATTATTCTGCCATCTTCTTAAGAGCCCACGCCTTGACATTTCGATGTATAACTGGGTTATTTGGATCCTCCTCTGGCGGTAGGCTGAAATTTATCATGAGCGAGTTCCAAAGCTCATCTTTGCATCTATCGGAGACATAAGAAACATCATCGTCCTTCTTCTTATTCCATTCTTGGATGCTGATCGGGACGCTGTCCCTAACAACAACTCCGCACTGATGTATAAATCGGTCTTGGGTCCGCTTGGGAACAGTTGGTTTGCCATCTGCAGCGACTTCTTCGATCATGAACCTTTCATTCTCGCCCAACCTTTTCTTCGGACCTCGTCTCCTTATAGAAGTTTGGCTTGATCCGGAGGGCTAAAAGAAGAAAGAAGTGTTAATATATGTACATACAAAACAATTAATGCATCTAGTCAGCAGAGGCTTAATAATTAATATATATACCTCGCCGGACTTTGCAACAGTCAAGGCTCCAACACCGGCGGAGCCGTCATCTCCTCCCTCCATTCGATCACCAGAGTTGTCATCCTCTCTTCCCTCACCATCGGTGTCGTTGAGAAACGACAAGGTGATATCATCACCTCTGTCGCAGATTATATCCCCCAACATCTCTTCTTGTTCTAAGTCTCTGTCGTGTTCCATAGTTTCTGCAAATATTACAACATGGCAATATAGAACCATGAGAGATGGATTAGTGGCAAACATAGACCTAATCACAATAAGGAATCATATGCATATGAGAAATGGATTAGTTGCAAACATCATGCAAAGTTGACAAGTTTTATAACAGTCAGTTTCAGACTTAGCGATATGAGGCATTGGACATTATCTAGAATCATATCTGATGAGTCATCCTATCTTTCGGGAGAGGATACTTTGCGGACCGCCTCTCTCATGCCTGTCCGACGTGCAAATCATGTTTTCATATGCCTCAAAATCAAAGTTATCGGGGTTCTGTTTTAACGAACCCCCCGCCCCCATGTCGAAGTTATGACTATATTTGTATAAGATGAATACAAGATTTATACACAAGATGAATACAAGATTTAGACACAAGATGAATACACATCTCAACAAATGAGCCAACCATCATCCTATGAACAAAACTCAACATACAACAAATGGACACCTTTTGTCGAACAGCGGAGGGACGATCAGATACCAACTCCACGGAGATGCAACACCACAACCTATAATTCCACGGAGGGACGATTAGGGACCAACTAATTCAAATGACCCCTAGATCAATGGCAATCATCATGACAAGTTGACAAGTATTAACAGATTTTCAGACTTGGTGATATTTGCATAGTGGCAGAAAACAGATTCATGATGCAACCTTTGAGGCAAGTAGAATATATGCTACAACAATTTTTCATGGCAACAAAGAGCATGGCAAGCATGTACTAATTACCCTCACCAAAACACCCTTACTGATCATGGTCCAAAGATGCACAGATTTGTTGCAAACCTCAAGGCCAAATGCAAAGTATTAATACTGCCAGTTTCAGACTTGGAGAAAAATAGTATGGCACTTCAAAAACTAGGTCACACATAAAGCATTGACACTTCAAACTAGCTATCACATTGAGTATATGTATCTAAAAACCTAGTAAAACAAACAAAAAAATTGAGCATTGCTGCAAATATTTCTTCCATCTCATCTCATATTCACAAAACAAACAAACTATATATCTATCTATCCATCTCTTCCATCTCACCTCATCTTCACAAAAATTCTCTTCCATCTCATCTCTCTTCACAAAACCTAAAAAAAATTGTGCACCAATTTTTTTTCCACATTTTTACTCTTTTACAAGTCCATTATGCAAACACGACAGTAGACGCAATGTTCAATTTTGCTAAATTATGCAAGTGGTAATGCATATGTGTTTCTTTTTATGGTGAAGATTTTGGCAGTGAACTATGCAAAAAATTAAGTACTCAAGTCCAACTTGCAAACCAGTAGCAGTTCTATAGTGCAAACATGCATCAATTTTTTTTTAAATATCAAAGTAGTTCATCTTGACAGTAAGTTGTGGTTCAATGTTTATATTTTTTGAAGGAAAAAAAATGAAAAGCATGTGTCCATGATCATCTCTGTGTGGGCATGAATTCAGAGAAGGCAAATTAAGATGGGCAAGTTCTCCACGGCGACGGATCGAGGAGAAACAGAGGGAGCGGTGCTCACCGAGGAGCACACGAAGGCTCGTTGAGGGACTAGTAGTAGTAGACGGCAGCAGGATCCGGGAGGAGGGCCGGCGAGGAGGTCCGGCCGGTGACGAGGACGGGCGCGGCTCTCGGGGGCGCGGCGATGCTCGGGGAGGTCCGACACCCAGCGCCGAGGTGCGAGCTCGGGGCGGCGACGACGAGGACGGGCTCAGGGAGAGGAGGCACGCGGGCGGCATCAGGGCTCGGGGTGGCGATGACGAGGACGGGCTCGGGGAGAGGAGGCACGCGCGGCGGCGGGGCTCGGGGAGGAGGAGCGGGCGGCCGGCGTCGGGGGCGGCAATGACGAGGACGGGCTCGGGGGCGCCGGCGAGGTCCGGCAGCCTGGCGGCGTCTTGCTACTTGTAGACAGCGTTGGATTTTTATCCCCGAAGAGGAGAGGATGATGCAGAACAGTAGAGTAAGTATTTCCCTCAGTTAAGAACAAAGGTTATCAATCCAGTAGGAGAACCAAGCAACACCACGTAAACAACACCTACACACAAAACGCAAACCCTCGCACCCAACGCAAACGAGAGGTTGTCAATCTCTCGGCGGTCAAGTAACGAGATTAAAAGGTATATGATAGATTGATAAATAAATAAATAAAAGATAAAAATATGCAGCAAATATTTTTGGTATTTTTGTGTATGCAAACAAGATAGATCTTATGATAAAAGTTTACCCGGGGGCCGTAGAGTTCACTAGAGGCATCTCTCAAGAAAATAGCATACGATGGGTAAACAAATTACTGTTGGGCAATTGATAGAAGAGCAAATAATTATGACGCTATCCAAGGCAATGATCATGATATAGGCATCACATCCAAAACAAGTAGACCGACTCCTGCCTGCATCTACTACTATTACTTCACACATCGACCGCTATCCAGCACGCATCTAGTGTATTAAGTCCATAAGAACAAAGTAATGCATAAAGAATGATGACATGATGTAGTCAAGATAAACGCAAATAAGAATTCATCCCAACTTTTTATCCTTAATGGCAACAATACATGCATGTCAATTCCCCTTCTGTCACTAGGACTGAGCACCGCAAGATCGAACCCATTACCGAGCACCTCTTCCCATTGCAAGAAGATCTAATCTAGTTGGCCAAACCAAACCAAAACTTCGGGGAAGAAATACAAGGCTATACTAAATCATGCATAAAAGAGATCAGAGAAGAACTCAAATAAAACAAGGATAGATCTGATCATAAACTCATAATTCATCGGATCCCAACAAACACACCGCACAAAGTCATTACATCGGATGGATCTCCATGAAGATCATGGAGATCATTGTATTGAGAAACATAAAGAGAGAGAGAGAGAGCCATCTAGCTACTACCTACGAACCCGTAGGTCTATGGTGAACTACTCACGCATCATCAAAGAGGTGGCAAGGATGATGTAGAGCCCTTCCGTGATGAGTTCCCCCTCTGGCGGAGTACCGGAGAAGGCCTCAGGTAGGATCTCGCGAGAACAGAGGCTTGCGGCGGCGAAAAAGTATTTCATGGACTCCCCTAGGGTTTTTGGAATTCTTCTGAATTTATAGTGGTGGAGGTAGGGCAAACGGAGCCAGGAGGCCCACATGGCACGTGGGCGCCCCCCTGGGGCGCGCCCTGGTGACATGTGGCCCCCTCTGGAAGCTTCTGCCTTGGCTCTCAAGTTGACGTTGATCCTTATCCCCAGGAAAAAATCTCAAAAAAAATTCGGGATGATTTGATCTTATCTGATAATGATTTTCTGTAAAACAAAAATAAGGCAGAAAAGAGGAACTGGCACATGGCACTAAGTTAATAGGTTAGTCCCAAAAAATAATATAAAAATGTGTGAAATGATATTAAAAACATCCAAGAATAATAATATCATAGCATGGAACATGCAAAAATAATCGATACGTTCGAGATGTATCAAGCATCCCCAAGCTTAACTCCTACTCGTCCTCGAGTAGGAAAGTGACAAAACAAATTTTTGATTGTGGAATGCTACCCAACATATTCATCAAGTTTCTTTTCAAAGCATAGACATGAAGACTTGCATGATTCAAAGCAATAGTCTATAGTTTGACATGAAGACATAAATACTTAAGTGATGCTAACAAGCAACCATGCTTTTCAAAATAACAATGCTTAAGAAAATTATCCTTAGCCCATTATGCTCAATCATTGATCCATTCATGAAACACACTCGAATATCAATCATGCTCCATGCACACACATGATCACATGACCCCCTAGTTGGTGCTTTTAAAGAGAAGGATGAGACTCAACATAAAAATAGATAGAGAGGCCCTTCGCAGAGGGAAGCATTGATTTACAGAGGTGCCAAAGCTCAAGTTTTAAAAGAGATGAAAATTTTATTTTGGGAGGCATGCTTTTCTCGTCAACGAGAACGACTTAAGGTTCCCAGTACCTTCCATGCTAGATACATCATAGGCAGTTCCCAAACTGAAAAATAAAAGTTTTGCTCCCCATCATCGTTCCATGGTTTTGAGACTTCTGTCCCTTTTTTCCATTCACATCCGAAGGAGTTTGTTTTTCCACCTTTCCTTATCACAATCCATGGCTAGCCGTATTCACGGGTGCCCTCCATACCAACACATTCCAAGGAAATTAAATTTATTTTGGGACTGGGCATCGCTTTTACCGTCACACTCTCGTGCAATGACAAGTGAATAAACACTCATCTTGAGAATGACATATCCAACACGGAATCCATCGGCCACCCCTCACCGCTTCATGAGCGATACGGGCACACAAAAGAGAAATTATTTTCGAATTTTTTTAGAGATGGCACATGCAAATTTACTTAGGACGGCATTGAAATACAGCATATATGTAGGTATGGTGGACACAATTGGCAAAACAAGTTTTAGGATAATGGATGCACAAGTAGAATTCCCACTTAGTACAAATGGAGGCTAGCAAATAGATTGAGAAGTGAACAACTAAGAAACCATAATGATGCACATGCATGCATAAAACATAACCAACATCGACTAATGCACCATAAGTAGGATTCAACTTCATTGCATAACTATTGACTATATGTGCTTGCATAGGGAATCATAAACCTTAACATCAATATTCATACTATAGCATAATTACTCATGAACATAACTCACATATCATCATCTACATATCTCAAAACTATTGCAAAGAATCAAGTTTTTCATGTCCCATAAAAAAATTATGCTAGTTTTCATTATTCCTCTTGAATATTCATCACATGGGGACCAAGCTCATAGCTTGTACAATTTACCATAACTATTTTCAAACTCTCAAAAAGATATAAGTGAAGCATGAGAGTACATTTCTGCAAAACTTCTAGCATTGTCAAAATGATATAAGTGAAGCAAGAGAACAAGTTTCTTCAAAACAAAAGCACCACCGTGCTCAAAAAGATTTAAGTGAAGCACTAGAGCAACCACTTATCTAAACAAATTTAAGTGAAGCACAAAGAGCAATTCTAACAAATCATGATGATGTGAAGCTATCTCAAGCAAATGTGTTCAGAGGTGATGATTGTGATAAACTAAAAATAAACAAAGAAAAGACTCATATCATACAAGAAGCTCCAAGCAAAACTCATATCATGTGACGAATAAAAATATAGTTTCAAGTGTGTTACCAATAGTCGTTAGAAGAAAGAGGGGATGCCTTCCGGGGCATCCTCAAGCTTAGACGCTTGAGTCTCCTAGGATATTACATTGGGGTGCCTTGGGCATCCCCAAGCTTAGGCTTTTGCGTCTCTTCATTCCTTCATCCATCATCGTCACACCCAAAACTTGAAATCTTCAATCACACAAAACTCAACAAAACCTTCGTGATATCCGTTAGTATAACAAAACAAATTACCACTATAAGTAATATTCCAAACCCATTACAATTTTATTTTGCATTATAGGTACTGTGTTCTAACTTTCCCATGGCTTGCACCCCCTGATACAATCCATAGTTTAATTAAAACATGCACACAATGCAACAAAAACAGAATCTGTCAAAAACAGAACAGTCTGTAGGAATCTGTCGAAAAGCCATACTTCTGTAACTCCAAAAATTCTGAAAAATTAGGACAACGTGGTAAATTTGTATATCAATCATGTGTAAAAAATTCAGAAGCATTGGACACTCTGACGAATTTATAAAATTCCTGGACTGAGCATCAAAGTTTCTGTTTTTCACAGAATCGAGTCCACTATCAACCACATCATCCCAAAGGTCTTACTTGGCACAAACACTAATTAAAATATAAAAACCAACTCAAAACAGAGGCAAATAAAGGGTAAACAAAATAACAGAACCAAAAAGCAAAAACCAAAATTATTTTATTCGTTGGGTTGTCTCCCAACAAGCTCTTTTCTTTATAACCATTGAGATAGGCTTGAGATTTCAATGATGCTCACATGAAAGATAGTAATTGAAACATAAAGAGAGCATCATATAACATAAGACAAACAAATTTAAGTCTAACATACTTCCTATGCATAGGCATTTTATAAGCAAACAAATTATCAAGACAAGCAACATCTAGCATATGCAAATAGGAAGAATTAAGAATTTCAACACAAAGAGAGGTAATTTAGTAACATGAAAATTTCTACAACCATAATTTCCTCTCTCATAATAATTACATGTAGGATCATAATCAAACTCAACAATATAACTATCATATAAAATATTATCTTGATGATCCACATGCATAAAAGATTTACACTCTTCCAAAATAGTGGGATTATCATCCCCAAGCTTGTAGATTTGCACATCATTAGCAGAATTTATAGTAACATCATTGCAATCATGCTTTTCAATCAAGGAGCTATCATGAATCACTTTATAAATTTCTTTTTTCAACACTTCATCAAAATTTTCAGATTCATGATTTTCAAGCAAAACTTCATAGAGATAATCAAGAGCACTCAACTCACAAGCAATTGGTTCATCATAAATTCGTCTTTTGAAAAGATTAGCAAGTGGATGAGGATCCATATCAATAGATTTCTAGCAAGCAAAGATGCAAACAAATAGAAGGCACATGACAACACAAGCAAAGATAGCAAACAAGCAAAAGGCAAATGAAAACGGCAAAAGAGAAAGAAAATATTTTCCTAATTTTTTTTAGAAGTGGGGGAGTGGAAAACGAGAGGCAAATGGAAAATAAAGTAAATGCAAAGGTAAGTGTTGAGAGTGTAGGTACTTGGTAATGTTGATGATGTCTCCCCGGCAACGACGCCAGAAATTCTTCCTGCTACTTGTAAACTGCGTTGGATTTTTATCCCCGAAAGGAGAGGATGATGCAGCACAGTAGAGTAAGTATTTCCCTCAGTTAAGAACCAAGGTTATTGATAACCCGCAAGTATACGGGATCAATTGAAGCTTTTTCAATAAATAAGAGTGTCGAACCCAACGAGGAGCTAAAGGTAGGATTAATAAACCCTTCAAGTTCTATCGACCACCGATACAACTCTACGCGCACTTGATGTTTGCTTTACCTAGAACAAGTATGAAACTATTTTGTAGGTGTGATAAGATAAGATTGCAAGAATAAAACAAATTGCAAGATAATAAAAGCTAGTAGTAAAGTAGAAAGCTTTTGTAACACAAGAGAAAGATTTGTCCATAGGCAATCGATAACTAGACCGGTAATCCTTGTTGCAATTCTATATGAGGGAGAGGCATGAGCTAACATACTTTCTCTACTTGGATCATATGCAGTTATGATTGGACCCATAGCAAGCATCCGCAACCACTAAAGATCATTACGGTAAAACCCAACCATAGCATTAAGTATCAAGTCTTCTTTATCCCATACGCAACAATCCCCTTACTCGGGTTTAAGCTTCTGTCACTCTAGCAACCCACTATAAGCGAATCATGAACGTATTGCAAACCCTACAGCGAGTACCCATAACACTTGCGCGACACGGAGGGCACCATAGGACAACACCAAAATAAAAAATACAACTCAAACCAATCACAATCATCAATCAACCCATAGGACAAAACAGATCTACTCAAACATCATAGGGTAGCCATACATCATTGGGAAATAATATATAGCATGAAGCACCATGTTTAAGTAGATATTACAGCGGGGAGAAGAGGTGTTGATGTTGGTGTTGACGGTAGCAAGGTTGTTGGTGTAGATCGCCGTCACGATCGTTCCCCTGGCAGCACTCCGGCGCCACCGAAAGAGAGGGGGAGAGAGCCCCCCTTCTTCTCCTTCTTCCATGGCCTCCTCCCTAGATGGGAGGAGGGTTCTCCCTCTGGTCCTTGGCCTCCATGGCGGCGGAGGGGCGAGAGCCCCCTCCGAGATTGGATCTATCTCTCTGTTCTCTTCTGTTTTGCATTCCTGGTTTCTGGCCTTTCACCGTTTCTTTTATAACCGGAGATCCGTAACTCCGATTGCGTTGAAATTTTAACACAATTTTTTTATGGATATAAGCTTCCTTGCGCCCGAAGGATACCCCCAACCAACTTACGGTGTTCCCACATGGCACCACCGCGTGCCCCAAGGGGTGGGGAGCGCCCAGGTTCCATGTGGGCATCTGGGGACCCCGTTTGCGTTGATTCCACTTCCTAAAAATCACATATATTCCAAAATTGATCTCCGTAAAATTTTATTGCATTTGGACTTCGTTTGATATGGATATTCTGCGAAACAAAAAACATGCAACAAACAGGAACTGGCACTGGGCACTGGATCAATATGTTAGTCCCAAAAAATAGTATAAAAAGTTGCCAAAAGTATATGAAAGTTGTATAATATTGGCATGAAACAATAAAAAATTATAGATACAACGGAGACGTATCGGCATCCCCAAGCTTAATTCCTGCTTGTCCTTGAGTAGGTAAATGATAAAAAAGATAATTTTTGATGTGGAATGCTACCTAGCATAAACTTGATCATATGTCTAGTCATGGCGTGAATATTAAGATACGAGTGATTCAAAGCAATAGTCTATAGTTTGACATAAAGACATCAATACTCGGGCATCCCAACAAACAATCATGCTTTTCAAAATATCAATGATAATGAAAGTTATCCCTACAAAATCATATAGTCCTTTCATGCTCTATCTTAACATAAAAATACTTTATCATGTACAACCCCTGTTTTAGCCAAGCAATTGGTTCATACTTCTAACGCGCTTCAGCATTTTTAACTCTCACGCAATACATGAGCGCAAGCCATGGATATAGCACTAAGTGGAATAGAAGGCGGTGGTAGATATCAAATAATGAAAAAGGAGAAGTAGAAAGTCTCGCATCAACTCGATGGATCGACGGGCTATGGAGATGCCCATCAATCGATATCAATGCGAGGAGTAGGGATTGTCATGCAACGGATGCACTAAGAGCTATAAGTGTATGAAAGCTCAAAATAAAACTAAGTGGGTGTGCATCCAACTTGCTTGCTCATGAAGACCTCGGGCATTTGAGGAAGCCCATCATTGGAATACACAAGCCAAGTTCTATAATGAAAATTTCCCACTAGTATATGAAAGTGACAACATAGGAGACTCTCTACATGAAAAACATGGTGCTACTTTGAAGCACAAGTGTGGTAAAGGATAGTAACATTGCCCCTTCTCTCTCTTTTTTTTCTCATTTATTTATTTTTTTCTTTTTCTTTTTTTTCTTTTTTTCTTTCTTGGGCTCTTTTTGGCCTTTTTTTTTCTTTTCTTTTCTTTTTTTCTTTTATTTTTCGTCCGGAGTCTCATCCCGACTTGTGGGGGATTCATAGTCTCCATCATCCTTTCCTCACTGGGACATGCTCTAATAATGAAGATCATCACACTTTTATTTACTTACAACTCAATATTACAACTCGATAAAACTATACAAGATGACTCTATATGAATGCCTCTAACAATGTGCTAGGATGTGCAATGATCTAGCGTAGCAAAGATATCAAAAAATGGACAAGCCATGAAAATATCGTGCTAGCTATCTTACGATCATGCAAAGCAATATAAAAATGAATGCTCAAGTCATGTATATGATGATGATGGAAGTTACATGGCAATATATCTCGGGATGGCTATGGAAATGCCATAATAGGTAGGTATGGTGGCTGTTTTGAGGTTAAAGATATAAGGAGGCTTATGTGTGATAGAGCGTATCATACCACAGGGTTTGGATGCACCGGCAAAGTTTGCGCCAACTCTCGAGGTGAGAAAGGGCATAGCACGGTACCGAAGAGGCTAGCAAATTACGAAAAGGTAGGAGTGCGTATAATCCATGGACTCACATTAGGCATAAAGAACTCACATACTTATTGCAAAAGTCTACTTAGCCCTCGAAGCAAAGTACTACTACGCATGCCCCTAGGGGGGAGGTTGGTAGGAGTTAACCATCGCGTGCCCCCGACCGCCACACAAAGGAGACAATCAAAAATAAATCATGATCCAACTTCATAGCATAACAACAAACCATACGTGCATGCTTCGGGAATCACAAACCTTAACACCAATATTCTTACTAAACACAATCATTCACTAGTACCTCCCACATATTATCATCTCCATATCACAAAACTATTGCAAGGAATCAAACATATCATATTCAGTGATCTACAAGTTTTATGTAGGATTTTATGACTAACCATGTGAATGACAATTCCTGTTGACTCTCTAAACAGATATAAGTGAAGCAAGAGAGTTTAATTCTTTCTACAAAAGATCACACTCTAACAAATATAAGTGAAGCAAAAGAGCATTCTACAAATAACGGATTTTCTATGTGAAGAGAAACAGGCATCCAAACTTCAAAAGATATAAGTGAAACACATGAAGCCTTCTATAAAGACATACTCAAAAGATATAAGTGAAGTGCAAAGAGCATTCTATAAATCAACCAAGGACTATCTCATACCAGCATGGTGCATTATTAAAATAAAAAATAAAAGCACACGACGCTCCAAGTAAATCACATATCATGTGACGAATAAAAATATAGCTCTGAGTAAAATTACCGATAGAATGTAGACGAAAGAGGGGATGCCTTCCGGGGCATCCCCAAGCTTAGACGCTTGAGTCTTCCTTGAATATTACCTTGGGGTGCCTTGGGCATCCCCAAGCTTTGGCTCTTGCCTCTCCTTATTCCTTTATCCATCGTAGTCTCACCCAAAACTTGAAAACTTCAATCACACAAAACTTAACAAAACCTTCATGAGATCCGTTAGTATAATAAAGCAAATCACTACTTTGAGTACTGTTGAAAACTCATTCATATTTTGTTTTTGCGTTATACCTACTGTATTCTAACTTCTCCATGGTTCATACCCACCGATATAATCCATAGTTTCATCAAAACAAGCAAAACAATGCATCAAAAACAGAATCTGTCAAAAACAGATCAGTCTGTAGTAATCTGAGCATTCACCATAATTCTGTAACTCCAAAAATTCTGAAAATTAGGACAACGTGGGTAATTTGTATATAAATCATGAGTAAAAAATTCAGAAGCTTTTGACATTCTGGTGATTTTAGAAAAATTCTGGACTGGGCACAAAAGTTTCTGTTTTTGCACAGAATCAAGCAACTATCAACCAAATCATCCCAAAGGCTTTACTTGGCACATTATTTTTATAACACAATGATTTATACAAGGGGATAATTATTTTTGTTGAGAAGTTTCTGTAATTCAAGATTTGCAAAGTTTCCATGGGCATGAAAAAAGTTCAAGGAGCTCCCCCACTTCAACGGTGCTCGTCTTTCTTACTTTCACTTCCCTTTTTGAAAAGTTTTAGATTCCCCTCTATATTTTTTGTTTTTAAACTATCTAAAAGCACTCAAAAGAAATAAAAGACTCTCTAAAACTTCCGAGTTGTCTCCCAAGCAACGCTTTCATTAAAGCCATTAAGCTAGGCATAAAGTGCTCATGCAACCGATCCACCCGGATCTCAAGGTATATCAAAGCCAATTTTAATTAGCAAGGATTTGTAATTTAGTAATGAGCACAAAGGAACATAAGCCACATAACAACGGAGTCTAACTCTCTTCCTATGCATCGGCATGTCATAAAAGAACAATTCATGCATATCAAAGTAAAGGCCAATGCATAGTATAAGCAGTTTCTTGCAATTTCATTGTATTGGAAACATAGAGAGGCAGAGATGTAGTTCCTCTCTCATAATAATTGCAAGTAGGAGCATCAAGCACATGCATATTATACTTATCAAAATCATCATGTGCAATATTAAAAGGCAACCCATCAAGATAATCCTTAATAAGCACAAACTTCTCCGAAATAGTGTAGTCTGGAGAATTCAAAAAGATAATAGAACTATCATGTGTGGGTGCAATAGCAACAATTTCATGTTTAACATAAGGAACTATAGCAAGTTCATCTCCATAAGCATCATTCATATTGGCATCATGGCCACAAGCATAGCAAGCATCAAGTTCATCAAAAAGGGATATTTCAAACGAATCCAAGGGATCATAGCATTCATCATTCAGTAAGCACGAAGGGAAATTAAAAAATGTATGAGTTGAAGAGTTACTCTCATTAGAAGGTGGGCGCGGGTAGCTAATCCGCTCTTCCTCCCTTTGTTCTTCGCTCTCCTCCTCATCTTTTTCATTTGGTGAGCTCACAATGTCAGGAATTTCTTCTTCCATAGATTCCTACAAAATATTAGTCTCCTCTTGGGCAGCGGAGGAGTACTCAATATATTCTTTAACATAAGCATTAGAAGCATAGTTTTCATAGCAATATTTAAGTATAGCAAAAATTTCAGATTTATAAAGAGTAGCATCATACTTTTCAAACAAAGAAGCAATTTCATAAGCACCTTTAAAAGCAACAAATTCTTCAATTTGTTCAATATCATAGTAACTATAAACACCTTTGGCATAAGAAGATACAATTCCATTATCCTTAAACTCACATTGGTAAGAAAGGTGTTTCTTATGGTCTTCAGAACAACAAGTATAATCATGTATTTCACATACATTCCAAGCATAGCAATTCAAAGTATTAATATGATGCAATAAGACTTTCCCTTTTTCAGACAAGCGGTGTCGCACAAAATAAGCATGCTCATCTAATGATTTTCCCTCAACTAAGCTAGTTGGGTTTTCAGCACGAGCACAAAGGGATCGAAGATGATCCAAGTAGAAAGCTTCAGCAGTATGGAAGATTTTGGGTGGTTCTTCAACCATTGGTTCAGCAAGTACAACTAATGTTTTTGGTATTTTGCGTTTCCTACCCATAACTAGAGATAAAAAACAAGAACACAAAATAAAAACTACTTAGTGATAAAGCAAACAAGCACACACGAGAATATCAACCCCACGCTATTGCTCCCCGGCAACGGCGCCAGAAAAAGGTCTTGATAACCCGCAAGTATACGGGATCAATTGTAGCTTTTTCAATAAATAAGAGTGTCGAACCCAACGAGGAGATAAAGGTAGGATTAATAAACCCTTCAAGTTCTATCGACCACCGATACAACTCTACGCGCACTTGATGTTCGCTTTACCTAGAACAAGTATGAAACTATTTTGTAGGTGTGATAAGATAAGATTGCAAGAATAAAAATAGAAGTACTTTGCAAGAATAAAAATAATTGCAATATAATAAAAGCTAGTAGTAAAGTAGAAAGCTTTTGTAACACAAGAGAAAGATTTGTCCATAGGCAATCGATAACTAGACCGGTAATCCTTGTGGCAATTCTATATGAGGGAGAGGCATGATCTAACATACTTTCTCTACTTGGATCATATGCAGTTATGATTGGACCCCTAGCAAGCATCCGCAACTACTAAAGATCATTAAGGTAAAACCCAACCATAGCATTAAGTATCATGTCCTCTTTATCCCATACGCAACAATCCCCTTACTCGGGTTTAAGCTTCTGTCACTCTAGCAACCCACTATAAGCGAATCATGAACGTATTGCAAACCCTACAATGAGTACCCCTCACACTTGCGTGACACAGAGGGCACCATAGGATAGCACCAAAATAAAACATACAATTCAAACCAATCACGATCATCAATCAACCAATAGGACAAAACAGATCTACTCAAACATCATAGGGTAGCCATACATAATTGGGAAATAATATATAGCATGAAGCACCATGTTTAAGTAGAGATTATAGCGGGGAGAAGAGGTGTTGATGTTGGTGTTGACGGTAGCAAGGTTGTTGGTGTAGATCGCCATCACGATCGTTCCCCCGGCGGCACTCCGGTGCCACTGGAAGAGAGGGGGAGAAGCCCCCTTCTTCTCCTTCTTCCATGGCCTCCTCCCTAGATGGGAGGAGGGTTCTCCCTCTGGTCTTTCGCCTCCATGGCGATGGAGGGGCGAGAGCCCCCTCCGATATTGGATCTATCTCTCTGTTCTCTTCTGTTTCGCGTTCCTGGTTTCTGGCCTTTCACCGTTTCTTTTATAACCGGAGATCCGTAACTCCGATTGCGCTGAAATTTTAACACGGTTTTTTATGGATATAAGCTTCCTTGCGCCCAAAGGATACCCCCAACCGACTTACGGTGTGCCCACATGGCACCACCACGCGCCCCGAGGGTGGGGCGCGCACAGGTACCATGTGGGCACCTGGGGACCCCGTTTGCGTTGATTCCACTTCTAGAAAGTCACATATATTCCAAAATTGATCTCCGTAAAATTTTATTGCATTTGGATATTCTGTGAAACAAAAACATGCAATAAACAGGAACTGGCACTGGGCACTGGATCAATATGTTTGTCCCAAAAAATAGTATAAAAAGTTGCCAAAAGTATATGAAAGTTGTATAATATTGGCATGAAACAATCAAAAATTATAGATACGATGGAGACGTATCAGTTATCAATCCAGTAGGAGTACCAAGCAACACCACGTAAACAGCACCTACACACAAAACACAAACCCTCGCACCCAACGCAAACGAGAGGTTGTCAATCTCTCGACGTTCAAGTAACGAGATTAAAAGGTATATGATAGATTGATAAATAAATAAAAGATAAAAATATGTAGAAAATATTTTTGGTATTTTTGTGTATGCAAACAAGATAGATTTTATGATAAAAGTAGACCCGGGGGCCATAGAGTTCACTGGAGGTATCTCTCAAGAAAATAGCATACGGTGGGTAAACAAATTACTGTTGGGCAATTGGTAGAAGAGCAAATAATTATGACGCTATCCAAGGCAATGATCATGATATAGGCATCACATCCAAAACAAGTAGACCGACTCATGCCTGCATCTACTACTATTACTTCACACATCGACCGCTATCCAGCATGCATCTAGTGTATTAAGTCCATAAGAACGAAGTAATGCATAGAGAACGATGACATGATGTAGTCAAGATAAACGCAAATAAGAATTCATCCCAACTTTTTATCCTTAATGGCAACAATACATGCGTGTCAATTCCCCTTCTATCACTAGGACTGAGCACCGCAAGATCGAACCCATTACCGAGCACCTCTTCACATTGCAAGAAGATCTAATCTAGTTGGCCAAACCAAACCAAAACTTCGGAGAAGAAATAAAAGGCTATACTAAATCATGCATAAAAGAGATCAGAGGAGAACTCAAATAAAACAAGGATAGATCTGATCATAAACTCACAATTCTTCGGATCCCAACAAACACACCGCACAAAGTCATTACATCGGATGGATCTCCATGAAGATCATGGAGATCATTATATTGAGAAACATAAAGAGAGAGAGGGCGCCATCTAGCTACTACCTACGGACCCGTAGGTCTATGGTGAACTACTCACGCATCATCGGAGAGGCGGCAAGGATGATGTAGAGCCCCTCCGTGATGAGTTCCCCCTCCGGCGTAGTACCGGAGAAGGCCTCCAGATGGGATCTCGCGAGAACAGAGGCTTGCGGTGGCGGAAAAAGTATTTCATGGACTCCCCTAGGGTTTTTGAAATTCTTCTGAATTTATAGTGGTGGAGGTAGGGCAAACGAAGCCAGGGGGCCCACATGGCACTTGGGCACCCCCCCTGGGGCGTGCCCTGGTGCCATGTGGCCCCCTCTGGAAGCTTCTGCCTTGGCTCTCAAGTTGACATTGATCCTTATCCCCAGGAAAAAAGCTCCAAAAAGTTTCGGGACGATTTGATCTTATTTGATATTGATTTTCAGTAAAACGAAAATAAGGTAGAAAACAGGAACTGGCAAATGGCACTAAGTTAATAGGTTAGTCCCAAAAAATGATATAAAAAAGTATGAAATGATATTAAAAACATCCAGGAATAATAATATCATAGCATGGAACAAGCAAAAATAATAGATACGTTCGAGACGTATCATGTCTTCGGTGTTCTCTTCGGCGTCGGGGAAGAGGAGATCGAAGAAACTGGATGGGGATTGGAAATTTTTCCAAGTGCTTGGATATATACCCCACCCTTTAGTCCTGGTTGGTGGCTCCAACCGGGACTAAAGGCCCCCCTTTAGTCCCGGTCCGAGCCACCAACCAGGACTAAAGGGTTGGGCTTCCCGCCCTTTGGGCTGGTGAAATTCACCTTTAGTCCCGGTTGGTGGCTCGGACCGGGACTAAAGGGGGGCCTTTAGTCCCGGTTGGAGCCACCAACCGGGACTAAAGGGTTGGTCCTGGCACAGCGAGGGGCGGTGGGAGTTTAGTCCCACCTCGCCAAGTGAGAGGCGCTCGTAGCGGTTTATAAGCCCGCCTGCGGCTACCGTTGAAAGCTCCTCTCAAAGCACAGACAGCTCATCGTCTGACCTGTCCCCTCTCTTCCCTGTGGGGCATACTGACAGCAGAAATTCGTGCCCCACGGGCCTGCATCCTGGCCCAGTTGTGTTTCTAGTCGTATGCATGCCGTGGTGTGTGAATTTTCCTGCCTAGTAGGCGGGCATTTTTTTATTTTTTGCAAATGTTAGGTCTATTTTTTGACCTTCTTCAAATCACATCCTAATTTTTATACATACTCACTTATGTGTAATACACATGATTATCAAATAATTTCAACAAAATATATGAAATTCTAAAAAATGCAAAACTTTCATATTCTTTCTGTGTTAATGAAAGAGATCATGCCTATTTTTGGTTTTAATTCTAATGTTTTCTTTTAAACAGATGCATACATGCCTAGTTTTCATTTAATTCTTTTTGCTATTAAAGTTTTTAACAAAAAATACTTTATGAAAATTTTAGTTGCATAAATTTTATTTAATTTTAAGTTAATATTATTTAGATCATAACTAGAGTTTTATAAAAGCTTTTTAGTTGATTCTTTTTGCCTAGTTTTCTTTATGTCATACAACGTTTCTCTCTTATCATCTCCGATCAGAGAAACCACATAGTATTTCTGACTTCATTTGCTATTTTTCATGCATTTAATGATTTTTTGAGCTAAATGACCATGAAATTGGAAAGCACTACAAATGAACTCTGAAAAGGTTGAAACTTGGCATGGTATCGTAATTTCACCCACATAGCATGTGCTAAAAAGTTGAGGGTTACGGCAAAAACTGGATGCACTTTGTGTACAAACTGGACCATCTCCTTCGAAGTATCAAGGTTTCAGACGAGAACTCATCAATTACAAAGGGATTTCTATTTTTAACTTATTTTAACTCCAGACTTTTTGTGCGTTCAATATGCACCATTCAAAGCCACATCATCAATTTTCAACCCTTTTCTGACTTCATTTGCTATTTTTCATGCATTTAATGATTTTTTTGAGCTAAATGACTATGAAATTGAAAAGCACTACAAATGAACTCTGGAAAGGTTGAAACTTGGCATGGTATCATAATTTCACCCACATAGCATGTGCTAAAAAGTTGAGAGGGTTACGGCAAAAACTGGATGCACTTCGTGTATAAACTGGACAATCTCTTTCGAAGTATCAGGGTTTCGGACGAGAACTCAACTATTACAAAGGGATTTCCTTTTTTTACTTATTTTAACTCCAGACTTTTTGTGCGTTCAATATGCACCATTCAAAGCCACATCATCAATTTTCAACCCATTTTCTGACTTCATTTGCTATTTTTCATGCATTTAATGATTTTTTTGAGCTAAATGACCCTGAAATTGAAAAGCACTACAAATAAACTCTGAAAAGGTTGAAACTTGGCATGGTATCATCATTTCACCCACATAGCATGTACTAAAAAGTTGAGAGGGTTACGGCAAAAACTGGATGCACTTCGTGTACCAACTGGACCATCTCCTTCGAAGTATCAAGAAAGTGATGATGGTGAAGCCGATCACATCCCAGAGTGGGATCTTGGGGTATAAAACTATTTCTTCGCGTGTGTCCCTTGCTTATTGCACCGTAACCATGGATAATCTTCATTATTTAACAGGATGCTTGGGTCAGTCTTCACTGTGAAGGGAGGAATTTCATGAAACTTTTCATAATCTTCCGACATGTCTGTTTTGTCCTCCACTCCCACGATGTTTCTTTTCCCTGAAAGAACTATGTGGCGCTTCGGCTCATCGTATGATGTATTCGCTTCCTTATCTTTTCTTTTTCTCGGTTTGGTAGACATGTCCTTCACATAGAAAACCTGCGCCACATCATTGGCTAGGACGAATGGTTCGTCAGTGTACCCAAGATTGTTAAGATCCACTGTTGTCATTCCGTACTGCGGGTCTACCTGTACCCCGATGTGATGCCCCCGGCTCAATCGTGCACTAATCATACATGCAAATGCACACGATCAAGCATAAGGACTCACTTGAAGATATCACAACATAACTCTAAAACATAAATAAAGGCATACAAACATTATATTACAAGCCAGGGCCTCGAGGGCTCGAATACATAAGCTTGATGCCAAACAAGCATCAGCGGAAGCGTTAGATATCTGAGTACGGACATAAGACAGAGAGACAAGCCTTTAACAAGGCGGGACAAAACAAAAGCTATGATCGAAAGGCGCAGGCCTCCTGCCTGGGACCCTCCGATCCTACTCCTGGTCGTCGGCTAGCTTGTAGAAGTAACCACCCTCGAGGTAGTAGTAGTAGTTGTCGGCGGGAGCAACTGTCTCAGGGGCTCCGTCATCTGGTTGCATCAAATGGATATGGGGGAAAAAGGAAAGCAAAGCAACCATGAGTACTCATCCGAAGTACTCAGCAAGCAAGGATCTACACTACATATGCGGACTGGGCTGCAGAAATGCCAGAATAGAGAGAAGGCCTAGTCCTATCGAAGACTAGGATCTTCAGCAGTCTTGCAGCAATAGAAGAGAGTAGATCAGCATAGTATAATATAGTAGTGGTTGTGTCAAGTAATAGTCTCGCCCAGAGATCCTTCCTCGACTCCATGCGAGAAAGCGATCCCGGAGCCATCATATCCAGTTATCATCACAAGTTCTAGTTGTATTGATCGGGATACAACTCCAAGTGTCCGTTACTGTAGGACAGGCTATCGATAGATGTTTTCTTCCCTGCAGGGGTGCACCAACTTACCCACCACACGCTTAACTCCGGCCGGACACACTTTCCTGGGTCCTGACCGGCCTCGGCTAAATGATACACCGCAACCCTACCTACAGCTCAGCAGAGAGGTCCCTGTCGGTCTACCCCTAAGCGCAAGGGGGTCTTGGGCCATCGCCCCTCGCCCTCCGGGTCGTTGCGTACATGGTGAAGCCAGGCACCTCCTCTGCCTGGATGGCGCCGGTCCGTCCTTGTCGCGACGCTGAACTGGACGTCTGACAGAGCTTTCGGCTGATGCTACGATGCAGAGTGCCCATAACTCTTCCCACGTGATGGTTAGTGCTATCCGGCCAAAGGCCGGCTCGGATCAAATATCCAAATCGTTAGTGGATTAGGGGCTTGCGGTAACAAGTAGAGACTCACGATCGATGTGACCCCGTCGCCCCGTCTCGAGGACTTGCTGCAAGGGCTAAGAATGCCCGGCCGCGCCTCGTATTTATCTCACGGGTAACCTCCCATCATTCACGGGTACCCCTCAGGGTCAACCCGCCTTTCCAAGTACCAGTTGTAAAGTCCTAGTATCCGTGTGTCCATAACACCAAAGGGGAACCCCGAGGAATCACCCTCGATGGAATTCCACCTGATGTCATCGTCAAGGTGAACTAAGGAGGAATCACCCTCGAGGTCCACTCTTGAGGAGTTGCATGACAACGTCGTTACCGAGAGTGGAGAAAGAGGAATCACCCTCGATGACCACAACCGATGAACTAACCTACAAGGTTAACATCAGAAGTGCTGACGAGGTACCACCCTCGGCACTCGATGGTAACCCTGTAGTGTCGTACAGCTAGGGGGTGATGTACGGTGCCGGGGCCTTGTCTTCAATCCCGTTGATCGGGTCTTCTGATAATCCAGCGGGGCAGTTGGGACAAGTGGGGTCACTGTTGGGTCTCTAACCAGCCTATACTAAGCAGTTTGAAATAGGCAGGTAAGGAAACAATAAGTAGGTTACAAAAGCAGGCTATGCATCAGAATAGGAGCAATCAATTACAGTAGCAAAAAACTAATGCAAGCATGAGAAAATAGAATGGGCGATATCGGGATGATCAAAGGAGGGGCTTGCCTGGTTGCTCGGCGGCAAAGGCTGGGTCGTCAGGGGTCGTCGACCTCCGGAGTTGCGTCGGTATCGGGCTCTATCGAGAGAGAAGAGGGGGAGGATACAAATAAATACAAGGCAGACAAAGTAACACAGAGCTTGCTATGCTAACGTGCAGTGCAGGGTTGCCTAAAAGCATGTCTAAGTCATATTAGTTATTTTAGCATTTAAGTTGGATTTATTTACCGGTGTATATGCACTATTCACCTACCGAAAACAGGCTAAAAGTTGCGGGTTCACCTCCGTAGAGGGTCCCAACACAGAAACAGATGGCACAATTGGATTCGTCTCATCGTTCTGAGCAACTTTCATGTAGAAAGTTTTTCGATCCGAGCTACGGTTTATTATCTATGAATTTCTAAAGTTTTAAGCAATTTCTGGAATTATTTTTATTATTTAAATCAACATTATCCAGAACAGTGAAAGGTGACATCAGCATGACCTCAATATGATGTCAACAGGTCAACTCTGGCTGACCAGAGTCAAACCTGACCTGTGGGGTCACTGGGACCCACATGCCAGCCGCTGTTAGTGTTAAACAGAGTTCAATTAAAACTAATTAGCTAATTAAGCTACTGGGCCCACCTGTCAGTCACTAATTAAGTTAATTAATTAATTCTAAATTAGTTTTAGTTAGTTAGGGAGGTGGGCCCCATCTGTTAGCGGCTGGGGCCGGTCCAGTCAGAGTTGACTAAAGTCAACTGGGCCAGCTGGACCCTGGGGGCCACCAGGCAGTGACCCTGGGGGTGGCCCCACTGGCGCCCCGTCGGCCCACCGGCGTTCAACGCCGGCGCTCGCTCCGGCGACCACCAGAGACGGCGGTGTCGCGCGGAAACGGCGCAGGAGCGTCCAAATCGAGCGGAACGGGCACGTTTCGAACGAGTACTCCGCGCCGCATTCATCTATGGTGGTGGCACGAACGGAGACAGCCGAAAACTATGGTGGCGAGCGGCGAGGCTGACGCCGGAGTTCGGCCGCGTTCGGAAATGGCATTTTGGGGCACGACAAGAGAAGCTAGAGGGCGCGTTGGACTCCTACGTGCTCTAGGAGCTCAACCACGAGCTCGAACGTGAGCTCGGGCTGCGGTGGCCACGGCGGCAAGCTCATCTATGGCGACGAGTATGGCCATGGCGAGGTCGGCGGCTACGAACGCGGCGAAGAGCAGGGGAGTGAGGGGAGAGGGTGAGGAGCTCACAACGCTCCTGAAGATGTGCAAAGCGGGCTCGGGGGAGGCTCGGGGCGGCCGAATTCTTCGCCGGAGTGTGTCGGGTCCAGGGAAGAAGACGGGGTCGCCGGCGTCGTTGTAGTGGTCCCCTGCTTGATTTGCTCTATGCAGACGACGTGGACGAGGGTGGCGGTGCTCGAGGACGGGTCGAAAAGGCGTGAGGGAGGCGATGGCCGCGCTAGGACACGGCCATGGCAGCGGCAACGGCGGGTGCTCGTGGGGGAGGAAGAAAGCGAGAGGGAGAGGGGGATCTGAGGGCGCTAGGGTTCGGGGGACGGCCGAGGGGGCTCGGGCGAGGCCATATAGGTGACGGGGAGCCGGCGGATGCTCGACAGCGCAGCGACGGGCGCTCGGATGCGCGCGCACTGATGCATGCGGGAGGAAGGGGATGACCCCAGATGGGCTGGGCCCAAACCTGTAGCAGCAGGCTTAAGTGCACAGTAGAGCATTAGGCCTTTTCTATTTTCTCTTTTTTCTGTTTTCTTTTCAACTCTGTATTGCTAATTGTTTGGACACTAAATGATTTTTATAAAATATGTGACTTAGCTTATTAAAATGGGGCATTATTTGCCACTGCCAAATAATGGTTTGAAGCCACAGTGATTTCATTTGGATTTTAATTAAATGAATATGGGTTAAATATCTCTGTTTTGGTTCTGTTTTAGGCTGTCAGAGTCAATTAACTAATTAAGTATATGTTGATTATAATTTTAGAATTGTCTCTGGATTATTTACAATATTATGAACATTTTTAGTTCCTGGATTTGAACAACTTTCATTTTCACTTTAAGTTTGAATAAATTCATTTGAATTGGAATTTGAAATGGATGACAATAATGATGATCTAGCACTGTTGTACAGGATGACTTGGCATTATCAAAAGGCAATCACTGTAGCCATTACATAGGGATGTTACAATTCTCCTCCACTAAAAGAAATTCTCGTCCCGAGAATTTAGGAGGTAGAAGGAAAGAGGTCAGGGTATTCCTTGTGAAGATGATCCTCGCATTCCCAAGTGGCTTCATCTTCGGTATGATTCGACCACTGCACTTTCAGGAACTTGGTCGTCTTCTGACGAGTCCGACGTTCAGCTTCATCGAGAATGCGGATCGGATGCTCCTTATAAGAAAGATCATCTTGCAATTCGAGCATCTCGTGATCCACTGCTTTGTGTGGAGACTCCTTGAAGCATTTACGAAGTTGCGACACATGGAAGACGTCGTGGATATGAGAGAATTGCGGTGGCAACTCCAATTTATATGCCACCTGACCACGTCTAGCAACAATGCAGAAATGACCAATGTAGCGTGGAGCTAGCTTGCCCTTAATTCCGAAGCGGTGAGTGCCCTTCATAGGAGTGACACGAAGATAAGCTTGATCACCAGGTTGATAAGTCAATCCCTATCGTTTGCGATCATAATTGCTCTTCTGGCGGTCCTGAGCCGCCTTGAGATTTTCTCGGACAATACGGACTTGCTCTACGGCGTGTTGAATAATATCTGGTCCCACAAGCGGCCGTTCCCCAGATTCTGACCAATTCAGAGGGGTTCAACACTTACGTCCATAAAGTACTTCAAAGGGAGCCATTTTCAAGCTGGCTTGATAGCTGTTGTTATATGAGAACTCCGCATAAGGAAGAGATTCTTCCCACTTCTTGCCGAAAGATATAACACAAGCTCGAAGCATGTCTTCAAGCACTTGATTAACTCGTTCGACTTGGCCTTGGGACTGGGGGTGATATGCTGAACTCCGGGTGATATGAGTTCCCATAGCTTCTTGGAAACTTTCCCAGAACTTTGAGGTGAATAGACCACCGCGGTCCGAACTGATCTCCTTCGGAATACCGTGGAGTGATACAATTCTGGAGATATATAATTCTGCTAACTGACTAGCAGTGATCGTCCCCTTGACATGTAGAAAGTGTGCAACTTTAGAGAGTTGGTCGACGACGACAAGAATAGCATCGTGACCCTTTTGTGACTTGGGAAGGCCAGTAATGAAATCCATCTGAACCTTATCCCATTTCCATAAAGGAATAGGAAGTGGTTGCAGAATTCCAGCAGGCTTCTGATGTTCTGCTTTAACGTGATGACACACATTACATTTAGCTACATATCGAGCAATGTCCTGCTTCATTCTAGACCACCAGTACCTTTGTCGGAGATCACGATACATTTTGGTGCTACCCGGATGAATAGACAGTGGTGTATCATGTGCCTTCTTCATGACCTTGTCAGTCATAAGCTCAAAGCGAGGTACCACAATGCGGTCTCTGAAATACAAAGTTCCGTCTCCAGACAGCGAGAAATCCCTGTACTTTTCAAGGTGAAGATCTTTCTTCATGAGATCAATTTTAGCATCTTTAGCTTGCGCACTCTTAACAGCCCTCTTAAGGTCTGGTTCAACAACCAAGGTTTTTAGGTATCCTTGAGGAACTATCTCAATATTTAACTTTGGAAGCTCTTCATACAGAAGTGGTTGCTCTAGCTGGACTTCAAGTTCACAGCAATAGGATTTACGGCTCAATGCATCAGCCATTACATTAGCCTTGCCAGGGGTATAAGAAATACCCAAATCATAGTCCGCAATGGTCTCCATCCATCTTTGCTGACGGAGGTTTAGAGATGGCTGAGTGAACAAGTACTTCAGACTTTTATGATCCGTGTAGATCTCGCAACAATTACCGAGGAGGTAATGTCGCCACAGCTGCAATGCATAGATGACAGCAGCTAGTTCTAGATCATGTACGGGATAGTTCTCTTCATGCGGGCGCAACTGTCGAGAGCCATAAGCAATCACTTTACGCTCTTGCATTAGGATACAGCCTAATCCTTCACGGGATGCGTCACAATAAATCACAAAATCTTTGCGAGAATCTGGAGGAGCAAGTACTGGGGCAGATGTCAGCTTGTCTTTGAGTGTTTGAAAACTTTCTTGACATTTTTCTGTCCACTCAAACTTAACGCCCTTGTGAAGCAGATCAGTCAAAGGTTTAGCAATCCTTGAGAAATTCTCGACAAAGCGACGGCAATAGCTTGCTAGGCCGAGAAAACTTCTGACTTGCTTGACATTCTTTGGAGGAGTCCAGTGAAGAATAGCTTGAACTCGTTCTGGGTTAACGGCAATGCCATCTTTGGAAATCACATGGCCGAGATATGTCACTTCAGACAACCAGAACTCGCATTTGGAATACTTGGCATACATTTGATTTTCACGCAGCTTCTCCAGTACAAGCCGAAGATATTCGGCATGTTCTTCCTCATTCTTCGAATATACCAGAATATCATCTAGATAAACCACGACGAATTTATCAAGGTAATCCATGAAGATGTAGTTCATTAACCGGGAGAAGGTTGCTGGAGCATTTGTTAAGCCAAATGACTTGACAGTGTACTCATAAGAACCATAGCGCGTAACAAATGCTGTCTTCGGAATATCCTCTTCACGAACTCGGATCTGGTGGTATCCCAATCTCAAATCAAGCTTAGAGAATACTGAGGAACTAGCAAGTTGATCATACAGATCGTTGATTCTGGAAAGCGGATACTTGTTCTGAATTGTTGCTTGGTTGATTGGTCGATAATCTTGAACCAACCAATTCGTTCCATCCTTCTTCTTGACAAAGAGGGAAGGTGCTCCCCAAGCAGATGAACTGGGGTGGATGAAACCCTTCTTGACAAAAAGAGAAGGTGGTGTGGAGGCATCTTATAAGGACGCTTCGCAATAGGGGTAGTGCCAGGCTTCAAGTCGATGACAAACTCGACAGCTCTAGCAGGGGGTATTCCTGGAAGTTCTTCTGGAAAGACATCTTGAAAATCACGAACAACTGGAATGTTCTCGATGCCTTCAAGAGGTGAGGCATTCAAAGCATTCAGAGCATAAATCTGAGCTTCGGCGTTCTAAACTGTTTGAGCTGAGTATCTGACGGTTTGGCTGGAAGGGTGCGTGATGTGGACTGTTTTAGTGGCACAGTCAATTAAAGCTTTATGAGGCTTCAACCAGTCCATACCTAGAATAATGTCTATGTTGGAGGCCTTGAGAGCAATGAGAGAAACGGGGAACATCAATCCTCCAATCACAATGTGGTTACCGTGGCTTACCCTGCTAGTTTGCTAGTTAGCCCTGGGTGACTGGATTACCAATGGGGTGGACATCTTCTCGAAAGGTATATCATGGCTTCGCGCAAAACTTTCGGACATGAAGGAGTGTGATGCTCCAGAATCAAAGAGGACTGAAGCTGGGATTGAATTCACTAGAAGGGTGCCCATCACAATTTTGGTGTCCTGTCGAGCTTCTTCAATCTTGACATGGTTGACATGAACAAGTTGACTAGCAGGTAGTCTGGCATTATGATTCCTGGAATGATGGGTTCGATGGCCCTTCCTACGACCAACAGGAGGTCGTGTTGCACTCTGAGGCTGACCCTGGCGACAGTTGAGAGCAAGGTGCCCTGGTTGTCCACACTTGTGGCATAAACCATCATTATGGGGAGGTCCCATAACATTAGGCTGTCCACTTTGACTTATGAGCTGTCTAGGCGGCGCAGGCAGACGAGGTGCAACATAAGAAGGTCTCGTTGCAGGGGCAGGTCAGTGATGTACATTGTGCGGAATGCACACTCGACGTTTCTGAACTGGCTGACCCGAGGACGAGCCAACATCACGAGTGCGTTTGAGCGACTCCTGATACTTAGCCAGACCGGTTTCAACTCGGTAGGCTTGACTGACAAGCGTCGCAAAGTCCTCACAATCAATGACAACAAGTGCGAGCTGTATTTCGGAACATAGCCCTTCACGGAATTTCTCCTGCTTGCGAGCGTCAGTGTCGACGTCATCTGCAGCATAGCGGGATAATTCGAGAAATTTCCTCTGATATTCATCCACAGTCAATTTGCCCTGTGTAAGTTTGCGGAACTCCTGCTTCTTCTAATCGATCAGACCTGGAGGAATGTACTGTGCGCGAAAAGCTAACTGAAATTCCTGCCAAGTGGGTACAGATCCAGCAGGCAACATACCCTTGTGGCTTACCCACCATTGAGCAGCTGGACCCTTTATGTGGAATGTCGCAAAGGTGATGTAACTATCAGGGGACACACTAGCTGACTCCATCTCAAACAGAATGTCACGAAGCCAATCATCATCATCCATAGGATTGGTGGAGTTGCGGAAAACGGATGGATTGAGGCGCACAAATTCTGGTAGTGAGATCGGTCCAGGCTCCTGACGAGCATCGTTGCGTTCCAAACGTTTTACCAGACTCTCGTTGAGCTGACGGTTCAATTCAAACTGTTGCATCATTGCGGCAATATAGGGTGGAGGTGGACGATCGTCAGCCATCCTGCCAAATCAACAGGGGCAGTTTAACAAGCAAAATTGCAGGTGTAAGAGGTCATTCATGATGTAACATGAGTAATGAACAAGGAGGCACCAGGTGCATATTAGTAGTCATTAAAGACATACAGAATGATGCACAGAGTTGGACACAAACGGCGGTAGGAGTTCGGAAACGCACGCAGCTAGACAAGCTAAGCGGCGCGCAGGCACGCGGTAAGGAAGTACACAACGAGACATAGCAAAGGCTACATCAACGTCGGAGCAAACTGTTGGAGCGAGGAATCTGCAAATGACAACACATGGTGCCCTCGATAAAAGAATCCTGTAAGCAGAACCTGGCCCACAATCTTGAAGCAAGGGGGGATATTTTCAGAACTCCGGGTGGATGTGATCACGAGAACCTAATGTTGGAGTTAGTAAAATTTAAACCCGATTAGAAGAGAGATCAGAGTCCCAGAGTATAGACGAGGAATAAAAGATCCTAATACCACCCAGTTGGCGACGTGGGCCCGTAAGCCACACAGCCAAGTTAGTAAAACAATTTTGGACGACTAGACTCAACTTCGGCCAAGGAGTTGGAAAGGAGGATCCTATAGGCAGTCGGCTCTGATACCAACCTGTGACGCCCCCGGCTCAATCGTGCACTAATCATACAAGCAAATGCACATGATCAAGCCTAAGGACTCACTTGAAGATATCACAACACAACTCTAAAACATAAATAAAGGCATACAAGCATTATATTACAAGCCAGGGCCTCGAGGGCTCGAATACATAAGCTTGATGCCAAACAAGCATCATCGGAAGTGTTAGATATCTGAGTAGAGACATAAGACAGAGAGATAAGCCTTTAACAAGGCGGGACAAAACAAAAGCTACGATCAAAAGGCGCAGGCCTCCTGCCTGGGACCCTTCGATCCTACTCCTGGTTGTCGTCCAGCTTGTAGAAGTAACCACCCTCGAGGTAGTAGTAGTAGTCGTCGGCGGGAGCAACTGTCTCAGGGGCTCCGTCATCTGGTTGCATCAAATGGATAGGGGGGAAAAAGGAAAGCAAAGCAACCGTGAGTATTCATCCGAAGTACTCAGCAAGCAAGGATCTACACTACATATGCAACATTATCAAAGGAAGGCTGTATATGTGGACTGGGCTGCAGAAATGCCAGAATAGAGAGAAGGCCTAGTCCTATCGAAGACTAGCATCTTCAGCGGTCTTGCAGCAATAGAAGAGAGTAGATCAGCACAGTATAATATAGTAGTGGTTGTGTCAAGTAACAGCCTCGCCCCGAGATCCTTCCTCGACTCCCTGCGAGAAAGCGATCCCGGAGTCATCATATCCAGTTATCATCACAAGTTCTAGTTGTATTGATCGGGATACAACTCCAAGTGTCCGTTACCATAGGACAGGCTATCGATAGATGTTTTCTTCCCTGCAGGGGTGCACCAACTTACCCACCATGCTCGCTTAACTCCGGCCGGACACACTTTCCTGGGTCATGAACGGCCTCGGCCAAAAGATACACCACAACCCTACCTACAGCTCAGCAGAGAGGTCCCCGTCAGTCTACCTCCTAAGCGCAAGGGGGTCTTGGGCCATCGCCCCACGCCCTCCGGGTCATTGCGTACATGGTGAAGCCAGGCACCACCTCTGCCTGGATGGCGCCGGTCCGTCCGTGTCGCGATGCTGAACTGGACATCTGACAGAGCTTTCGGCTGATGCTACGATGCAGAGTGCCCATAACTCTTCCCACGTGATGGTTACTGCTATCCGGCCAAAGGCCGGCTCGGATCAAATATCCAAATTGTTAGTGGATTAGGGGCTTGCGGTAACGAGTAGAGACTCATGATCGATGTGACCCCGTCGCCCCGTCTCGAGGACTTGCTACAAGGGCTAAGAATGCCCGGCCGCACCTCGTATTTATCTCACGGGTAACCTCCCATCATTCGCGGGTACCCCTCAGGGTTGACCCGCCTTTCCAAGTACCAGTTGTAAAGTCCTAGTATCCGTGTGTCCATAACACCAAAGGGGAACCCTGAGGAATCACCCTCGATGGAATTCCACCTGATGTCATCGTCAAGGTGAACTAAGGAGGAATCACCCTCGAGGTCCACTCTTGAGGAGTTGCATGACAACGTCGTTACCGGGAGTGGAGAAAGAGGAATCACCCTCGATGACCACAACCGATGAACTAACCTACAAGGTTAACATCAGAAGTGCTGACGAGGTACCACCCTCGGCACTCGATGGTAACCATGTAGTGTCGTATAGCTAGGGGGTGATGTGCGATGCCGGGGCCTGGTCTTCAATCCCATTGATCGGGTCTTCTGATAATCCAGCGGGGCAGTTGGGACAAGTGGGGTCACTGTTGGGTCTCTAACCAGCCTATACTAAGCAGTTTGAAATAGGTAGGTAAGGTAACAATAAGCAGGTTACAAAAGCAGGCTATGCATCAGAATAGGAGCAATCAATTACAGTAGAAAAAACTAATGCAAGCATGAGAAAATAGAATGGGCGATATCGGGATGATCAAAGGGGGGGGGGGCTTGCCTGGTTGCTCGGCGGCAAAGGCAGGGTCATCAGGGGTCATCAATCTCCAGAGCTGCGTCGGTACCAGGCTCTATCGAGAGAGAAGAGGGGGAGGAAACAGATAAATACAAGGCAGTCAAAGTAACACAGAGCTTGCTATGCTAACGTGTAGTGCAGGGTTGCCTAAAAGCATGTCTAAGTCATATTAGTTATTTTAGGATTTAAGTTGGATTTATTAACCGGTGTATATGCACTATTCACCTACCGGAAACAGGCTAAAAGTTACGGGTTCACCTCCGTAGAGGGTCCCGACACTGAAACAGATGGCACGGTTGGATTCGTCTCGTCGTTCTGAGCAACTTTCATGTAGAAAGTTTTTCGATCCGAGCTACGGTTTATTTTCTATGAATTTCTAAAGTTTTAAGCAATTTCTGGAATTATTTTTATTATTTAAATCAACATTATATAGAACAGTGAAAGGTGATGTCAGCATGACCTCAATATGACGTCAGCAGGTCAACTCTGGCTGACCAGAGTCAAACCTGACCTGTGGGGTCACTGGGACCCACATGTCAGCCTCTGTTAGTGTTAAACAGAGTTCAATTAAAACTAATTAGCTAATTAATCTAATGGGCCCACCTGTCAGCCACTAATTAAGTTAATTAATTAATTCTAAATTAGTTTTAGTTAGTTAGGGAGGTGGGCCCCATCTGTCAGCGGCTGGGGCCGGTCCAGTTAGCAGTTGACTAAAGTCAACTAGGCCAGCTGGACCCTGGGGGCCACCAGGCAGTGACCCTGGGGGTGGCCCCAGCGGCGCCCCGTCGGCCCACCGGCGTTCAACGTCGGCGCCCGCTCCGGCGACCACCAGAGATGGCGGTGTCGCGCGGAAACGGCGCAGGGGCGTCCAAATCGAGCGGAACGGGCACGTTTCGAATGAGTACTCTGCGCCGCATTCATCTACGGTGGTGGCACGGCCGGAGACGGCCGGAAACTACGGTGGCGAGCGGCGAGGCTGATGCCGGAGTTCGGTCGCGTTCGGAAATGGCATTTCGGGGCATGGCAAGAGATGCTAGAGGGCGCGTTGGACTCCTACGAGCTCTAGGAGCTCAACCACGAGCTCGAACGCAAGCTTGGGCTGCGGTGGCCACGGCGGCAAACTCATCTACGGCGACGAGTACGGCCATGGCGAGGTCGGTGGCTACGAACGCGGAGAAGAGCAGGGGAGTGAGGGAAGAGGGTGAGGAGCTCACAGCGCTCCTGCAGATGTGCAAAACGGGCTCGGGGGAGGCTCGGGGCGGCCGAATTCTTCGCCGGAGTGCGTCATGTCCAGGGAAGAAGACAGGGTCGCCGGCGTCGTTGTAGTGGTCCCCTGCTCGATCTGCTCCACGCAGACGACGTGGACGAGTGTGGCGGTGCTCGAGGACGGGTCAGAGAGGCGTGAGGGAGGCGGTGGCCGCGCTAGGACACGGCCATGGCGGCGGCGACGGCGGTTGCTCGTGGGGGAGGAAGAAAGCGAGAGGGAGAGGGGGATTTGAGGGCGCTAGGGTTCGGGGGACGGCCGAGGGGGCTCGGGCGAGGCCATATAGGCGATGGGGAGCCGGCGGATGCTCGACAGCGCGGCGACGGGCGCTCGGATGCGCGCGCGCGCTGACGCGTGCGGGAGGAAGGGGATGACCCCAGATGGGCTGGGCCCAAACCTGTAGCAGCAGGCTTAAGTGCACAGTAGAGCACCCGGCCTGACGCCAGCCTGCCACCACCCCTTTAGTCCCGGTTTGTGACACAAACCGGGACTATAGGTCACAAATGAACCGGGATTAATGCATAGCCGTTCGAACCGGGACTAATGGTACCATTAGTGCCGGTTCATTTACAAACCGGGACTAATGAGCTGAACATTAGGCCCTTTTTCTACTAGTGCAGCGGAGATCATCAGCGGACACATCGTCTCGTGCCTCTTGATCTTCAGCTTCCCTCGTTGCAGTATCACCGTGTTCAGGGTACATAGGATGATAGTTGTCATCATCCTCTTCTTCTTCGTTGTCTTTCATCATAACCCCTCTTTCTTCGTGCTTGGTCCAAATATTATAGTGTGGCATGAAACCCTTCTCAATCAGGTGGAAGTGAAGGGTTTTCGAGGAAGAATAATCCTTTGTATTCCCACAGACAGTACATGGACAATACATAAAACCATTCTGCTTGGTTGCCTCAGCCACTTTGAGAAAATTATGCAGGCCCGTAATGTAGTCGGAGGTGCGTCGGTCATCGATGTACATCCATTGCCTGTTCATCTGCATGCATTATATAATTAAGTATATCAAAAACCATTACAGAACATCATGAATAGAGAAATGACCAAATTAATACAAGTTCATCATCACATTAAAACCAAAGTACAGGAGTGATCAAATGTTATTACTGAAAAAATAAATACATAAATTTTATACATAGTTCTCATAGAACAGCATACAACTCTCTAAAGCATCTAATTAAAACATACATTGAAACTAACATACAACTATGTAAAACATTTAAATGCAACAACAAATGCGATCAAAATCGCAACTAATGTAACAATTGACCCAACAGCATAATGATACCAAGCCTCATTATCAATGGCATATTTTCTAATCTTTCTAATCTTCAAGCGTATTGCATCCATATGGATCTTGTGTAGATCGACGACATCGGCAACATGCAACTCCAATTTCATCTTCTCTTCTTCAATTCTTTTCAATTTTTCTTTTCAAAAAATTATTTTCTTTTTCAATAAAATTTAACCTCTTGACAAGAGGGTCGGTTGGAATTTCCGGTTCACATACCTCCTAGATAAAGACATCTATGTCAAGTTGGTCGGCATAATTGTCATAAACACTAAATGAAACAAATAGTTATAAAAGATAATATACCACATCCGAATCATAGACCGGACGAGAGCCGACGGGGGCGGATACCAAAACCATGGCACTATATAATAACAAATAATAATACAAGTAAGAAAATTATACAAGTAGCTATATAAATCATACAAGTAAGAATTTTCTTTAAAAAAGAAGATAAGAACAAGAGGCTCATCAAGGTGGTGCTGGCGACAAGATCGGGGCGGGCGATCGACGGCGGTGAGGACGGGGACGGGACGGCACCCTACACATGTGCAAACTAAGAAGTTTATTTGAGCTCACATTGTGCATCTAAATCAAATAAACTCACACATACACTCCTCCACTAAAACCCACAAAACACACTACTTCTAGAACATTTGAAATAAGCTAAACTAGCAGTGTGAGAGATGAAAGGATAAAGTTGCGAACCTTTTTACAACACTTGGATAGTTGGTGCACCGCCAAACCTAGACAAATATTGGGAAAAATGGAGCTTGGAGGACGAGCTTGGAGGAAGAACAGAGGAGAAAGCTTAAAGTGTAGCTCCGGCATTTCATCGAACACCTCATGTGCATATATAGGCAAAAAACAGAGTATAGCCCAGCTCCCACCTTTCCACGGCCAAAAAACAGAGGAGATGGGGGGGGGGGGGAGGGGGAGGGGGGGCGTGGATATATATAGGCTGCCCTTTAGTCCCTGTTTGTGTCTGGAACTGGGACTAAATGCCTACCCTATAGTCTCGGTTCCAGACACAAACCGGGACTAAAGGGCAGCAACCCCTTTAGTCCCGGTTGGTGTCTGGAACCGGGACTAAAGGTCCCAGACGAACCGGGACTAATGCCTGCCGAGGCCCGACCGGCGTCCTAGCCGCTTGAACCGGGACTGATGCACCCATTAGTCCCGGTTCATAACAAGACCAGGACTAATGCTCTGATCTGGCAAAAACCAAAGCCCTGTTTTTTACTAGTGGTTACATCCAATAATAATTAGAATTTCTTTTTTCTTTTTCTTTTCTTTTTTGGAAAAATAATCAACAGAGTTAGCTAGCTACTCTTTGTGAATAGACACCAGACATAGTAACGAGGATAGTTGCATCATGTTTTTTCGTGCAAATGCAAATAACGGTTGGAGAAGTCGGCACACGTGTAATGCTTATGGGATTTGGCGCTTACGTATGTACTGTCTGAGACGAACATATTATTTTCAGTTGTATATATGCAAGTCTTTCCTCGATGCAGCCAGGCCGTGCAAGTAGCAGCTAGAATTAGAAACAATTAAGTAGCGCCGCTTCAAAGCATTATGTTAATGTTATATCTTAATTTTAAACAATATATATGCATGGCGGTGCTAAGGCCGATGGCGAGCATGGAGGAGTTGGGCTGGAAGCCAACAAACGCGCTCGTCGTGTGGGAAGCTAGCATAAGAGGTCGAGAAAATCTTGGATGATGGATACATCTACAGGGGCGGCCAATACATGACGTGGCCGCTTCGTTGAGTGGTCGGCCACTTCGACAAGATCGAGCAGGTGGGTAGGTTTATATACATTCTCCATCGGGAAAATAAATCCATGCACGATGGCATGTTGGACTTGCTCCAGTCTGGCACCACGCCATGTTGGACGTCGTGGAGATTGCCGTGCCGGAGTCGGAGACAAATCATGGTCTCAACTCCAGCCGGGGTTCAATGCTCATCTGCGTCAGCAATATTGTGATTAGGGCTGGGCGTTCGGTTTATATGGTTAATATGGTTCGGTTTTTTCGGTTTTTTATAATATCGGTTTTGAAGAAATGGAAACCAAAACAAGCACACAAAGTTAGAAACCGAACCATATTAATCATAATATATCGGTTCGGTTTCTTCGGTTAACCGAAATACATGCACTCGTCAGTGTAAGTGTAATGATTCATGAGCACTGATTTGCATTGTATAGAATGCATAAAATAGTCACAAGAGCTAGCAACCTTAACATCAGGCAATGCTTTATTCGGCCAAGCAAAAAAGTGAACATAATTAAGTGGAAAAATCACATGAAACGTGCCATGTATTATGTACGGAAGAACACGTGCGATGCCTCCAAATTGAGCAGCTCATGCACTAAATGATACACTAGTAGTTACTTGCACGACCAAGAGGCATGCATACATACCAGATATACATGGACATTATTAGTTTTATTGGGAGATTAGAGACTCAGAGCAGTTGTAAAAGTGCATGTGATCTAGCGGCTAGCCGGATGTCCGCCACAACTAACAAGGATTTGCCGATGATTGCTAGCTCGCCGGAGTCAGGCCGGATGTTTAATTGTTCGTCAATGGCTGAAGAGGTCGCCGCCTAATTTACCTTTTGGAGAGACCTCCGCCTGATGGAGTGAACATGGTATTTACACGGGGCATCCTACATATCGGTTTGTTCGGTCTATTCGGTTTCTGGGCACTGAAAACCGAACACAAACCAAAAACCGAACAACCTTAAAATTTCCCACCGAACCAAAAACCAAACCATCGAATTAACCGACATATCGGTTAATACGGTTCGGTTCGGTTTGGTTTTTCGGTTTTCGGTTTAACCGTGCCCACTCCTAATTGTGATGGAGGTTTCAATATGTGAGGCAATGTTGAGGATATCGCTTATTGTTAGCGTCTCGGTCAGCTGGGGATTAGAGATTAATCAGAAATCGGCTGATTAATCGATTTTATCGGTCGACTATTAATCGACCATTTTTTGCAAATCCTAGGTTCTCAACAATAAAAATATGCTCTATTCAACACCAAAACAATATTGGACAGAAGTGTTATCTTGATTTATATCCTTTGAATCTTCGTATAATGACAAACAAAATAGGACAACAATACATATTGCGTAACAAGGACCACAAAATGCAAATAAACATAGTTTTTTCAAACATAGTGTTATGAATAGGCCCGATTTATCGGTTGATTCCCTATAAATCGCTTGTCATAGGGATAAATCGGGCCAAACGATAAATGGTGAAGATAAGGCATAATCTTATCGGTCACCTCAAGAGTAGCGATAAATCGGACGATAAATCGCTGAATCGGAAGATTTTTTGAACAGTGATGTGAGGTGTGTTTTTCTGAATTTTTGGTCCGTTCACTGAATAGAATTATTTTCTCATGTACCTATCTGAGGTGGTACTATTTTTTTTCGTCTACGCATAAATAAATCTTTGGGCTGGGCCTCCAAACCATCTCCGCATCTGTTTTTTTTTTCTTCGATTGGGCCGCAAGGAGTCAGTCCCCTATGGGGGGCCATGGGGCCTAAAACCACCAACTCAATAAGTCGGCTCTTCCTATTATCATTAAATAGTACCATCTCGCCCCCCTTGGTACTAAAACCATCTATTTGTATACGTCTTTGAGTTACCTGTTATCGATCAACTCAATAAGTCGACTTGAATCAATAAGCGAAGGATGAGGATGATGAGGTGAGAAAAAGAGAATAAGTCCCACTAAAGTAATGAAGGAATATGTTGTCCTATGTGGGCTAATTAAGTGGTGCATAATAAAATGGCTTTCTGCATAATTAAGGGAGGTTGCACGCTGTACACGTTATAGTTCAGTAAATGGTGGGTAATTAAACAGAGGTGGACGAAAGGTTGCATTGATGCATGCGGAGAAGCTCGCTGCCTCTCATACTAGAGGAGCTCTCCAGGCCAGAAGGACAGTAGGGCAGAGCATACGAAAATAAATGGATGCATGAGACGGGTAAGAATGTCTCCCATTACAACGCACAGGCATTTGTGCTAGTAAATCTAAATTGGCAAGTGCATATGCCTCCGGAGCAGCCAACAGAAATTCCAGTTGTCGACCGTTCGAATGTGCACAGGCTCGTACTGTCATCGCCGTCGTCTGTCTCTTCACTGTCGTGTTCTGGATCGCACGTTAGCCTTCTCTCCAGTCCAATCTGCAGCACTATTGCCTACACAACTGATGATGGACAAGTTACGTACGACGGACAGCGACTCGCGTTGAGACTAATCTTGTGGGCTAGCTACTAGATTGTCTTGTGGACGTTCTCATCCACGAACGCAGAGCCACTTGACACGGTACATGATTAACTTGCTCGTTTTTTCAGATGTACCTACGTACTGGTGTCACATATGCCAGCTGCTGCAGATGTGACGACCTCGGACAGTATGTAAGTACGTGCTCCTGATGACAATTCAACCCGGCGCATTTCGCCCGTGCGATTGTGCGGGCTGTGGCTGCCTTGACTCTTCTCTTCTCTTCACTTCCCGCACGCACCGTGTCACGGAGGACAGGCCAAGTGTCAGTGATTGTGATAATCACAGGTCACCTGGAGATATGCATTATATTTTATTTGGTGTTACAAGGGATAGGTATTTTTAAGAAACTAGGGTTTCGTCGAGAGTGGACAAATTTTATGGTGATAGTTACCACCACTTGAGTTTAGTATGTTTTATGTAGTATCTATCAAATCGGAGAGTATATAAGTATAGTATGTAGTATATAAGAATGTTTAGGTAGTATATATACAACTTTTTTGGTAGTATGTATCATATTTTGAGTATGCTCTTTTTTACGTGCATTACTATAGAGTTTCAACATCATATCATAGAGTTACAACTTTTTTGATAGTATGTATCATATCATAGAATTTCAACTTTTTTGGTAGTATCTATCAAATCGGAGAGTATGTACGTGTAGTATGTAGTATATAAGAATAACCGTCTATTATTATAGAGCATCAACATCAGAAGTAAGAGCATCTACTACCGGGCGTCTCATACCCGCCTCAAACACCCGGGTGGAAGACCCGATAAAAAAAGAGCAACCCAGCCAAGCTCCTCATACCGGCCCTAAACACCCGGACTGACCGGCACCCAACATATTAAGACCGAATCTAGAACGGATATGAGGAGGCCCGGGCACGTTTGCCACGTCAGAACCGACCCACCCTGGCCCACCCCGACCACAGATCTATTCATCCCAATCCGTTTGTCGGACCAAACCCTAGCCACTCCACTCCACGCCCGTCCCCTCTGCCCCATGCTCACTTCCGGCAATCTCCGGCCTTCTCCGGCATGGCAGCAGCGATTCTGAGTCCTCCGTCACCCGATATGCGAACTGGGACCTCATCCAAGTCGAGCCGGAGGAGGAGATGGCCCTCGGCATTACGCTCCACCGTGCCCGCGAGGAGAACGCCCGACAACAGTCGGACTCGATCCAGCGGGAATTCATAGCGTCCGCCCAAATGGTGCTTGGATCCGGTGCGAGGTGCGTCACTGCTGCCTCGCCGGAGGCGGTGCGTTCCATCTGTTGTCCGAACGCCGTACAGGCATAGCCCCTTCATTGACGCGCCAACGACGAGGCCTTCCATGGCCTGTCTGCGTCAAAGACTAATATGGCGCAACGTGCCCGCCGTGCAAGGCATAGGCCGCGGTAGACCTCGCGGCGGACGTCGGCGAGGCGGAGTCGCACTCTCCAGCGCCGATACGGGGGACTGGAAACCCCAGGTGCCGCAACCGTGTCGCGGTGGACGTGTCGGCCTCCGACCACGACGGATCCATCGTCGACCTCACTTTGACTGGCGACGTGCAGGCGACGGCCTCCAACGAGGAAAAGTAAGGCATGGGAGACGGCGGTCCCTCGATCCCCGTGAGCCGGTGCATGTTCCATGTCCTACTCTACCTTGTCGGTTACCGCACCAACACTCAGAGGGGTGTAGGCAGCCACCGGACATAGGCACGGCGAAGCCGGACGAGCTCCGCTTAAGTTTAGGTTTCATGTGCATGTTTTTTGTGAATAGGTTTCACATGCTTGTAATTGTATGGATTGGAGGATTCGTAATTGAGGTATCCGGTTGTGGGAATGTTAATTTGAAGTCTGGCTCGTCATTGTCCACTGGTGTTTGAGGAGTCAGATTTGTTGTATCGGGTTGTAGATGCTCTAAATGTTAGAGAAATTATGAAGAACACGGGCTAGCAGAACCCGACAGAAGTAAACTCCTGGAAGTATCACTAAAATGTGTTATTCATGGCAGCCAACCGAGGCGCCAGCTCCTGGTTGCCGTCTCTTGGTCCCGATGCCAGTTCGTCTCAGTCTTGCTTGGGAATCTTGCACCGAGGCTGGCCGGGTTTCCGTGGGTGTCCGTCGACCCGTACGTTCACTGTCCGGAGCCATTCTCATCCACACACGCACTAGCCACTGCACATGATGCACGAGTGTCCGGATCCGTTCTCTTCCACACACGCACAAGCTGCAGGCGACGGCTCCTGCTAGTCTCAGTTCACTGGTGCGGGAGATGTTGACGAGTTACCAACGCTCAAACCACTGGTTGACTAGTTATTACACATGCATGTTGCTCGCTAATTGACATCCATGCATAGCTCGTGCGATACGTGATTTAAGGGCAAAGAATCGGACATTATATGTGTGTGCACAAAGTTTCGGTGAAAAAGGACATTTTTTGTGACTTGTGCAGATTTACACACGGGATTTTTTCTTGTAATTTTTTAACTTTTCAAAATGTATGTTTAGACAATGGATGCATGTACACCTATGAGCCAAAGCCAATTTCCGGGTTTCGTCCAGCTTTCTTGGTAAAGCAACATTTCACCGATACAACCAGAAATCCAAGTTTAATCAAGTACGGAAAAATAAATAAGAATACTGGAACCGGGTGTTGGCGGTGTGCATCTTTTTATTTCAAATAGGCCATATGCCATATATTAAGTAGCACAAACCCTTACAAGAACACTCTTACAGAAATTAAAAAATACATCCAACCCTTGAGGGTACCAAAGTCTTCTTCGTCATGCATCCACCGGCCACACGTCGTGAACAAAGCTCGTTGCCGTAGTGGATCAAACTTGTTTAAACTAGGGAACATTTAAAAGCAGTGACTGTAAGGTTGTCGATATAGACTAGAAGACATCAATGGCCATGATGTACATCTTAACCATGTAGAGACCGGGTGTTTACTCATTGTACCATATTATGAGTCAATAAAGGCGCCCTTTATGAAAAACTACTCTCGGATAGCATGATGGTATGTAATTTAACATAGGGACCGTGTCCAGAGTACTGCGAAAATTAACTATAGCAAAAGTGCATGACTATCCATTCTCCATGTCTGGAGGCTATAAACAGGAATTAATAAATCCATCATGAACTATATAAGCCAGCAAAATTCTATAATAGCATATTTCTCAAATCAACACAAATACATATTTTAAAAGTACCTTTTGAGATACATATATGCATATGATTTATAAACATCAAATCTGCATATTTTTAAAGTTAATGAAATTAATAAAGAAAAGATGTAAAACAAATAAAACTCGAGCTTGGCTAGCTCTAAACTCAGTTGGAATTATTTCTTAATTAAGGTGGTTGCGAGTCCCAGTCTCAGACCTGCCCTTTCCCCGCGGAGACATGTACTCCCTCCGTTCTTAAATATATGTCTTTTTAGAGATTTCAATATAGATTACACACAGATGCATATAGACGTATTTTATTGTGTAGATTCACTCATTTTGCTCCATATGCAGTACATATTGAAATCTCTAAAAAAACTTATATTTAGGAATGGAGGGAGTACTATTTTGTATTTGGTGTTAACATGGCTACAAAATTGGATTAGGAATTCGTAATGCACCATCGACTAGATCGTCAGCAGAACATAAGAGAGATCATCGGGCACAATGAAATATATAAATAACAAAATTCTTGAAAACACTTAAAATAAATCAAAAAAATGATAAAAATTGCATGCTAACGGATTTCCAGGTCTGACCGTCTGCCCAACAAAAACTTAAACACAAAGAGACAAACATAAACCGAAATGCCATGAGTGATTAGGAAACAATAAAGGAAACAATTAGAATATAATTTTCAGCAAAAAATTTAAAATTAGCACAATAATAATAATTAAAAATTCATGATTAAAGAAAAATAAAATTCACCAAAATGCACAATTAATTTAGGAAAATTCACCACGACTAGACGTCAGCAGAACACAGGCAGATCATCGGTCATAATGAAATAATAAATAGCCAAATTATTGAAAACACATAAAATAAATCAACAAATTATAAAAATTGCCTGCTAACGGATTTGCAGGTCTGACCGTCTGCCCGACAGAAAATTAAACAAAAAGAGACAAACATAAACTGAAAGGCCATAAGTGTTTAGAAAACAATAAAAGAAACAACTATAATATAATTTGCGGTAAAAATTAAAAGTTAGAACATTTTTACAATATAAATTCATGATTAAAAGAAAAACAAAATTCAACAAAATGCAAATTAATTTAGGAAAATTAACAAAATATGAAAAACTTTAGGGACAATCATTTGTAATTCCTAGCCAATAAAGCATTGAAATTCATGCTACCTAAAGAAAAAATAGCAGATTGGTACAATATAAAACTTGGAAACTCATCTCCACCTATTTATATAGTCTACTTAAAATTGATCTTTTTTTTGTTTGTAGTACTAGATATGGAGTTCCTTGCATGGATGCAACTTGTCGATGTACGATGTGATCTATGCCCAGGTAGAAATCTCTTCCATAAACGCCAGTGGATAACGACGAATCTGTTCTTTAGACTATTTTGCAGTTTATGCCAAATAGTGTAATTACTATATCAACTTGCCGCTGCAATTCAGCAATTATTTTTCTTTCTGTCTTTGTTGTTGCACTGATGAAATTAAGGGAAATTATGAAATAAGAAGAAACAGCAGCAATAAACAAAAAAGCTGATAGTACAAAACTAACAACAAGAACTTACTCGTAGCATTATCAACAACAACCACTAGCCGACAACACACGTCTTGCAAAATACAATTCATTAAACATATGAAAACTAGAAAATTGTTTCCAAAAAACGAATTCTCACATCGTTTTCAAGCACCAAGCCATCTCTGTGAACAACCTGTTTCACTTGATTATTAAGCAGAATCTGCTGCTGTCTAGTTCTTCAGAATTTGGTTGTTTCAAAGGGAAATGAACCGGGCCTTGATCTGATTAGGATGAGCATTTCTCTTCTTTTTCGCCTTTTCGGTGACGGGGCACCTTCCCAGCTCGTTAATAATTGTGTATAGTTTATTTCTACTAAAATGCATGGTAATACAACTTTATATCTCAGAAGAAAAGATTTCTCACAACAAAGAAATCCCAGTTAATAAAATAAAAAAAAAACTGAGTTCATAAAACAACAAGTTGGCATACAGAACATATTGGTGCATGAATGACATAATGATAAGATGGGGTCAAAGCTGGGAACACAATTGTACAGCCAGGCATGTATAAAACATAAACATAAACCTTTTGTGCAGTTCCAAGGATTATTTGCATGGTACACCATAATGAAAATTACAGAGGTTTTGTTTTACATAATGATAAGTACACACATTACATTACTGATACAATCATCGATTGTTTCTTTGTTTGTACACTCATGCAGTGTCATAATATTACAAAAGAACTGAACACAGCGCCAGCAACATGTAACACGCACTAGTTCCAAATACATTTTATTGATACATAGATGAGAAAACGCTTATTGAATCTATTTAATTGGATCATATATAGAGATGTGCAGCCAACCGTGGTGTAGCTTGCAGAACAAGGGGTTGAGCTAGTGGAAGGCCCGCACTGCCTTCTTCGAGATTGATACTGTTAACGCCGGGAAGCTTTGTCCAAGTGAATCCCTGCAACATCCTTGCGAACAACATCATTGTGATAGAGGTACCAAGCGAAATCCCAGGACAACCTCTCTTCCCACTGCTAAATGAAATGAAACGTAGGCCTGGTTCAGTGAGAAGTACATTAGTGGTGTTCAAATGCCTCTCGGGCTGAAACTCCAGTGGTTCAGTCCAGATCTTGGGATTGCGGCCAAGTCCAAGCCGGCTTAAAAGTATGTGGCTACCCTTGGGGATGGTGTAGCCAGCAACAGTTGTGTCCGCCATGGCGACATGGGGTACATTAAGAGCATGGTATGGGTGTATGCGGAAGGCCTCCCGGATGCACGATTTGAGATAGTTCAGCTGAGGAATGTCAGACTCTTGGACTAGTCTATCTTTACCGACGACAGCGTCGAGTTCCTCAGTTGCTTTTTGCATGATCTCTGGCACGTTCATCATCTCAGCGAGTGCCCACTCAACCGCATTAGATGGGTTATCGACTGCTGCAAACATCATTTCCTACACACATAGATGTGAGAATAAATATAGTAATCAGTACAACGCAAGAGAAAAAGGTCAATACATGTATAATATGGATCGAAGAACAATGAATGAACTTTTTATTGAGGTTAAGATGACATACTAACCATTGTTTGTGCTCTAATGTCTTGTAGGGACAGCAATGGTTGTCCCTCTGCATCTTTAAGATGAACCAGGACGTCTAGAAAGTCTCTGGCCTCTTTCTTTTCACCACATTTCTCAAGAGTGGACGACCTTTCGCGGATCCGCTCCTCTATAATGGGATCATGCAATCGAACTAGAGTTTGCATGGCATCCTTGGAAACCTTTTCATGGCCATCCAGGTCGAGGCCTATGAGGGCTGGGAAGTAGTCGGACACACAAAAGCTGTAGAGATGGTTCAGGGCCGTGAAGAGAGCGGCAACATGTGCCATCTCATCGTGTCCAGGCCCACTAGTGGATGAAGCTGGTAGGTCACTGAAGTATCTTTTACCAAACACAAGCCTTCTTATCATGTTACCAACGAAGTGTTGGGTTACATGGCGGACATTGACAATGTTGCTTGGACATGCCATGTTGCTGCAATGAGTTTTATTAATGTACCTCACAAGGTGGTCGTACTCCTCTTTCCGGAGGTGGTGGAGCTTTCGCTCCATGGACGAGGCGAGGATCTCAACGGTGAGGACGCGCCTCATCTTCTTCCACTGCTCTCCGTGTGGTGAGAAGATGGAGCCCTTGTACCCAAAGCTGAATAAGCCCGAGGCGAAGGTGGTGGGACGGGAGGCAAAAACTTCATCATTTTTTCGTAGTACCTCAGAGGCTATCCGTGGGCATGCCACAACAATGACATGAGTAGCTCCGAGACGGAGGCACATGATGTCTGTGTTCATCTCCTTGAGCAAACCATGGATCCATCGGAAAACCGCCGGCTTGTTTAGAATCACCTGGTGCATGTTACCGATGATGGGCAGCGCGGCAGGCCCCGGGGGCAGCCTTCCGCTCCGCTCCCGTTGCTGCTGGGACAATAACACTCTTCTGTTTTTCAGGAGAAAATACACCAGCAAGGTGGCGATGATAACCAGAGTACCAAGAGTCATATTGCATGAGCTGGTCAGGATGTTTTTGGAAGTAGGAGGATAGATGGCAATTTGTGGAGCAGAGCAATAGTGGACAGATGTTTTAAGACGTGTTTGAAGACACTCTTGCTTTGTGCATCTATGCTGGTTAGTTCTGCGGGTATTTATAGGACAGCCGGGCAGCCAGCATCCTTGACGTACATAATAATTATTTAATCAGTCAGTGACTCCTTTCATTGCCCCACGTGGCCACATGTACCATTCATGCCGCCTCATGCATGTTCAATGCATTCTGGAATCTGGACAGTCCACCTTTTGGTAAGACAAATTGATAGAGAGCAAATTAAGATAAGAGAAAAGTCCACTTTCCATCCCTCAATTCTTCGGTTTGCTCATTTTTGGTCCCTCAACTCTAAAATCGGACAGATTGCACCACAAAGTATCGAAACCAGCCACTTTTCGTCCCTGCGGGGTTTCGCTGCCGAGTCAACCTGGTTTTGACCACGGGATGAACATTGCACAGCTGAACAGTAAAATAAAAAAAAATAGCAAAAAAAATCAAAAAAATCTGAATTTTTTTTATGTCGGAGACAATCAGGTGCGCAAGGTGCGTTCCAATTTTTGTCATGTTTGGACGTTCGAGTAGCTCGTGGCAAAAAAAACAAAAATAAATGTACTCCATGATGAACAGTAAATTCAAAAAATAGCAAAGAAAATCAAAAAAATATGAAATTATTTTACGTCAAAGATTCTCAGGTGCGCAAGGTGCATGCAAATTTTCGTGCTGAAATGACATCCGAGGGTTTAAAAACCACCCGAAGCGGCGCGCACACGTACGCTATTTTGGGTTTTTTGCCACGAGCTCCTCGGATGTCATTTCAGCACAAATTTTTGCACGCACCTTGCGCACCTGAGAATCTTTGATGCCAAAAAATTTCAGATTTTTTTTGCTATTTTTATGAATTTACTGTTCATCGACGAGGACATTTAGTTTTGTTTTTTTTGCAGCGAGCTCCTCAAACGTTCAAACATGACAAAAATTGGCACGCACTGTGCGCACCTGAGTATCTTCGACGTAAAAAAATTTCAGATTTTTTTGATTTTGTTTACTATTTTTTTCAATTTTTACTGTTCATCCATGCACTGTTTATCCCGTGGTCAAAACCGGGTTGACTTGGTGGCGAAACACCGCAGGGACGAAAAGTGGCTAGTCACAAAAAATGTCCTTTTTCACCGAAACTTTGTGCACACACATATAATGTCCGGATTTACACACGGGATTTTTTCTTGTAATTTTTTAACTTTTCAAAATGTATGTTTAGACAATGGATGCATGTACACCTATGAGCCAAAGCCAATTTCCGGGTTTCGTCCAGCTTTCTTGGTAAAGCAACATTTCACCGATACAACCAGAAATCCAAGTTTAATCAAGTACGGAAAAATAAATAAGAATACTGGAACCGGGTGTTGGCGGTGTGCATCTTTTTATTTCAAATAGGCCATATGCCATATATTAAGTAGCACAAACCCTTACAAGAACACTCTTACAGAAATTAAAAAATACATCCAACCCTTGAGGGTACCAAAGTCTTCTTCGTCATGCATCCACCGGCCACACGTCGTGAACAAAGCTCGTTGCCGTAGTGGATCAAACTTGTTTAAACTAGGGAACATTTAAAAGCAGTGACTGTAAGGTTGTCGATATAGACTAGAAGACATCAATGGCCATGATGTACATCTTAACCATGTAGAGACCGGGTGTTTACTCATTGTACCATATTATGAGTCAATAAAGGTGCCCTTTATGAAAAACTACTCTCGGATAGCATGATGGTATGTAATTTAACATAGGGACCGTGTCCAGAGTACTGCGAAAATTAACTATAGCAAAAGTGCATGACTATCCATTCTCCATGTCTGGAGGCTATAAACAGGAATTAATAAATCCATCATGAACTATATAAGCCAGCAAAATTCTATAATAGCATATTTCTCAAATCAACACAAATACATATTTTAAAAGTACCTTTTGAGATACATATATGCATATGATTTATAAACATCAAATCTGCATATTTTTAAAGTTAATGAAATTAATAAAGAAAAGATGTAAAACAAATAAAACTCGAGCTTGGCTAGCTCTAAACTCAGTTGGAATTATTTCTTAATTAAGGTGGTTGCGAGTCCCAGTCTCAGACCTGCCCTTTCCCCGCGGAGACATGTACTCCCTCCGTTCTTAAATATATGTCTTTTTAGAGATTTCAATATAGATTACACACAGATGCATATAGACGTATTTTATTGTGTAGATTCACTCATTTTGCTCCATATGCAGTACATATTGAAATCTCTAAAAAAACTTATATTTAGGAATGGAGGGAGTACTATTTTGTATTTGGTGTTAACATGGCTACAAAATTGGATTAGGAATTCGTAATGCACCATCGACTAGATCGTCAGCAGAACATAAGAGAGATCATCGGGCACAATGAAATATATAAATAACAAAATTCTTGAAAACACTTAAAATAAATCAAAAAAATGATAAAAATTGCATGCTAACGGATTTCCAGGTCTGACCGTCTGCCCAACAAAAACTTAAACACAAAGAGACAAACATAAACCGAAATGCCATGAGTGATTAGGAAACAATAAAGGAAACAATTAGAATATAATTTTCAGCAAAAATTTAAAACTTAGCACATATATATAATTAAAAAATTCATGATTAAAAGAAAAATAAAATTCACCAAAATGCACAATTAATTTAGGAAAATTCACCATCGACTAGACGTCAGCAGAACACATGGCAGATCATCGGTCATAATGAAATATATAAATAGCCAAATTATTGAAAACACATAAAATAAATCAACAAATTATAAAAATTGCATGCTAACGGATTTGCAGGTCTGACCGTCTGCCCGACAGAAAATTAAACAAAAAGAGACAAACATAAACTGAAAGGCCATAAGTGTTTAGAAAACAATAAAAGAAACAACTATAATATAATTTGCGGTAAAAATTAAAAGTTAGAACATTTTTACAATATAAAATTCATGATTAAAAGAAAAACAAAATTCAACAAAATGCAAAATTAATTTAGGAAAATTAACAAAAATATGAAAAAACTTTAGGGACAATCATTTTTGTAATTCCCTAGCCAATAAAGCATTGAATATCATGCTACCTAAAAGAAAAAATAGCAGATTGGTACAATATAAACTTGGAAACTCTATCTCCACCTATTATATAGTCTACTTAAAATTGATCTTTTTTTTGTTTTGTAGTACTAGATATGGAGTTCCTTGCATGGATGCAACTTGTACGATGTACGATGTGATCTATGCCACAGGTAGATAATCTCTTCCATAAACGCCAGTGGATAACGACGAATCTGTTCTTTAGACTATTTTGCAGTTTATGCCAAATAGTGTAATTACTATATCAACTTTGCCCGTGCAATTCAGCAATATATTTTTCTTTCTGTCTTTGTTGTTGCACTGATGAAATTAAGTGAAATTATTGAAATGAAGAAACAGCAGCAATAAACAAAAAAGCTGATAGTACAAACTAAACAACAAGAACTTACTCGTAGCATTATCAACAACAACCACTAGCCTGACAACACACTGTCTTGCAAAATACAATTCATTAAACATATGAAAACTAGAAAATTGTTTCCAAAAAACGAATTCTCACATCGTTTTCAAGCACCAAGCCATCTCTGTGAACAACCTGTTTCACTTGATTATTAAGCAGAATCTGCTGCTGTCTAGTTCTTCAGAATTTTGGTTGTTTCAAAGGGAAAATGAACCGGGCCTTGATCCTGATTAGGATGAGCATTTTCTTCTTTTTTCGCCTTTTCGGTGACGGGGCACCTTCCCAGCTCGTTAATAATTGTGTATAAGTTTATTTCTACTAAAATGCATGGTAATACAACTTTTATATCTCAGAAGAAAAGATTTCTCACAACAAAAGAAATCCCAGTTAATAAAATAAAAAAAAACTGAGTTCATAGAACAACAAGTTGGCAATACAGAACATATTGGTGCATGAATGACATAATGATAAGATGGGGTCAAAGCTGGGAACACAATTGTACAGCCAGGCATGTATAAAACATAAACATAAACCTTTTGTGCAGTTCCAAGGATTATTTGCATGGTACACCATAATGAAAATTACAGAGGTTTTGTTTTACATAATGATAAGTACACACATTACATTACTGATACAATCATCGATTGTTTCTTTGTTTGTACACTCATGCAGTGTCATAATATTACAAAAGAACTGAACACAGCGCCAGCAACATGTAACACGCACTAGTTCCAAATACATTTTATTGATACATAGATGAGAAAACGCGTATTGAATCTATTTAATTGGATCATATATAGAGATGTGCAGCCAACCGTGGTGTAGCTTGCAGAACAAGGGGTTGAGCTAGTGGAAGGCCCGCACTGCCTTCTTCGAGATTGATACTGTTAACGCCGGGAAGCTTTGTCCAAGTGAATCCCTGCAACATCCTTGCGAACAACATCATTGTGATAGAGGTACCAAGCGAAATCCCAGGACAACCTCTCTTCCCACTGCTAAATGAAATGAAACGGCCTGGTTCAGTGAGAAGTACATTAGTGGTGTTCAAATGCTCTCGGGCTGAAACTCCAGTGGTTCAGTCCAGTCTTGGGATTGCGGCCAAGTCCAAGCCGGCTAAAAGTAGTGGCTACCCTGGGGATGGTGTAGCAGCAACAGTTGTGTCCGCCATGGCGACATGGGGTACATAAGAGCATGGTATGGGTGTATGCGGAAGGCCTCCGGATGCACGATTTGAGATAGTTCAGTGAGGAAAGTCAGACTCTTGGACTAGTCTATCTTTACCGACGACAGCGTCGAGTTCCTCAGTTGCTGCATGATCTCTGGCACGTTCATCATCTCAGCGAGTGCCCACTCAACCGCATTAGATGGGTTATCGACTGCTGCAAACATCATTTCCTACACACATAGATGTGAGGATAAATATAGTAATCAGTACAACGCAAGAGAAAAAGGTCAATACATGTATAATATGGATCGAAGAACAATGAATGAACTTTTTATTGAGGTTAAGATGACATACTAACCATTGTTTGTGCTCTAATGTCTTGTAGGGACAGCAATTGGTTGTCCTCTGCATCTTTAAGATGAACCAGGACGTCTAGAAAGTCTCTGGCCTCTTTCTTTTCACCACATTTTCAAGAGTGGACGACCTTTCGCGGATCCGCTCCTCATAATGGGATCATGCAATCGAACTAGAGTTTGATGGCATCCTTGGAAACCTTTTCATGGCCATCCAGGTCGGGGCCTATGAGGGCTGGGAAGTAGTCGGACACACAAAAGCTGTAGAGATGGTTCAGGGCAGTGAAGAGAGCGGCAACATGTGCCATCTCATCGTGTCCAGGCCCACTAGTGGATGAAGCTGGTAGGTCACTGAAGTATCTTTTACCAAACACAAGCCTTCTTATCATGTTACCAACGAAGTGTTGGGTTACATGGCGGACATTGACAATGTTGCTTGGACATGCCATGTTGGGCAATGAATTTTTAATGTACCTCACAAGGTGGTCGTACTCCTCTTTCCGGAGGTGGTGGAGCTTTCGCTCCATGGACGAGGCGAGGATCTCAACGGTGGGACGCGCCTCATCTTCTTCCACTGCTCTCCGTGTGGTGAGAGAGGGAGCCCTTGTACCCAAAGCTGAATAAGCCCGAGGCGAAGGTGGTGGGACGGGAGGCAAAAACTTCATCATTTTTTCGTAGTACCTCAGAGGCTATCCGTGGGCATGCCAACAATGACATGAGTAGCTCCGAGACGGAGGCACATGATGTCTGTGTTCATTCCTGAGCAAACCATGGATCCATCGGAAAACCGCGGCTTGTTTAGAATCACCTGGTGCATGTTACCGATGATGGGCAGCGCGGCAGGCCCCGGGGGCAGCCTTCCGCTCCGCTCCCGTTGCTGCTGGGACAATAACACTCTTCTGTTTTCAGGAGAAAATACACCAGCAAGGTGGCGATGATAACCAAGTACCAAGAGTCATATTGCATGAGCTGGTCAGGATGTTTTTGGAAGTAGGAGGATAGATGGCAATTTGTGGAGCAGAGCAATAGTGGACAGATGTTTTAAGACGTGTTTGAAGACACTCTTGCTTTGTGCATCTATGCGGTTAGTTCTGCGGGTATTTATAGGACAGCCGGGCAGCCAGCATCCTTGACGTACATAATTATTTAATCAGTCAGTGACTCCTTTCATTGCCCCACGTGGCCACAGTACCATTCATGCCGCCTCATGCATGTTCAATGCATTCTGAATCTGGACAGTCCACCTTTTGGTAAGAGAAATTGATAGAGAGCAAATTAAGATAAGAGAAAAGTCCACTTTCCATCCCTCAATTCTTCGGTTTGCTCACTTTTGGCCCTCAACTCAAAATCGGACAGATTGCACCACGAAGTATCGAAACCAGCCACTTTTCGTCCCTGCGGGGTTTCGCTGCCGAGTCAACCCGGTTTTGACCACGGGATGAACAGTGCACAGCTGAACAGTAAAATCGAAAAAAAATAGCAAAAAAAATCAAAAAAATCTGAATTTTTTTTATGTCGGAGACAATCAGGTGGCAAGGTGCGTTCCAATTTTTGTCATGTTTGGACGTTCGAGTAGCTCGTGGCAAAAAAAACAAAAATAAATGTACTCCATGATGAACAGTAAATTCAAAAAATAGCAAAGAAAATAAAAAAATATGAAATTATTTATGTCAAAGATTCTCAGGTGCGCAAGGAGCATGCAAATTTTCGTGCTGAAATGACATCCGAGGGTTAAAAACCACCCGAAGCGGCGCGCACACGTACGCTATTTTGGGTTTTTTGCCAGAGCTCCTCGGATGTCATTTCAGCACAAATTTTGCACGCACCTTGCGCACCTGAGAATCTTTGATGCCAAAAAATTTCAGATTTTTTTTGCTATTTTATGAATTTACTGTTCATCCCGAGGACATTTAGTTTTGTTTTTTTTGCAGCGAGCTCCTCAAACGTTCAAACATGACAAAAATTGGCACGCACTGTGCGCACCTGAGTATCTTCGACGTAAAAAAATTTCAGATTTTTTGATTTGTTTTACTATTTTTTTCGATTTTTACTGTTCATCCATGCACTGTTTATCCCGTGGTCAAAACCGGGTTGACTTGGTGGCGAAACACCGCAGGGACGAAAAGTGGCTGGTTTCGAGAGTTTCGTGGTGCAATTGTTCCGGTTTTAGAGTTGAGAGACTAAAAGTGAGCAACCGAAAAATTGAGAGACGAAAAGTGACTTTTTCTCTTCGGATTTAAGGTAGATGGCACTCATGTAGAGATATTCTTCACTTGATCATCTCCATGAGCTCTTCCAATTGGCATAGTCAGAGAAGGCCTTGTGAGCTAGCTCACATGGAGTCTTTCCTTCATTCGGACTTTGCCAGCCTTTGGTGAGAAGGAAGTTGAAAGTTTTATGGAAATCCTTCTCATTTAGAGTGTCACGGGCATATAAAGATTTGTAATTTTCCAGCATCTGTACGATTATGCACTATAACCGTCTATTATTATAGAGTTTCAACATCGGAAGTAAGGCATCTACTACCGGGCGTCTCATACCCGCCTAAAAACACCGGGGTGGAGACCCAATAAAAAAAGAGCAAACCCAGCCGGTCCTCATACGGGGCCCTAAAACACCCGGCATGACCGGCACCCCCACATATTAAGACCGAATCTAGAACGGATATAGGGAGGCCCGGGCACGTTTGCCATGTCAGAACCGACCCACCCTGGTGACGAAGACATGTACATAGGGTAGGGTAATAGGCCTGACCTAGACACCCTACCGAGGACACGCCATAAGGAACAAGACATTCAAGGATAGCACCATCTACCGACTGAATCACCACAGGGTGCAAACACTCGACAAACAGTTCACACCGGACAAACCCAATTCCATCGACCGGGGTGTACTCACTCGACCACACCAGAAAACACTCGGAAGACAGAAGATCTAAGGGCACTCAGGATGGCAAGGGTCAGGCGTTCACTCCGTAGTATTATGATCATTATTTGCCTTTATTGCTGCGTTATACATGTAACGTCGTTCTTTATGACATGAACCCTGTGTAGCGTGGGAACGGTTGGGGTCCTGGCGACATCTATATAAGCCACCCCCCTCCTCAGGCACAAGGGTTCGCACCCCCTGTAACTTCAGAATAAGTCAGCGAACCGAAGCTCACGGGGCCACGAGATACGTAGGGATGTACTTCATCCGGAAGGGCTGAACTCGGTAAATGCTTGGTGGCAACAACTCACCGTAGATAGGATCTGCCTCCTGCATACCTACCCCCAATTTCTAATGTAGACTTAGAACCACGACCATTGGCAACCCAAGCTGGGGGGGCACGGTGTTTAGACGATCTTTCCGGTGAGGGGAACGACTTTTTTCCGATTAACCATCATCATGGTTTGGGTGGAGGTTGGCTGAGGGCACACGAGTTAATGGTCTAGGCGCTGCGCTAGTCTTCATCGCCGACGGACTCGCACCTGGCTGCCAGGAGGCCCCCCTCGACGTCAGACGTTCCCAGTCGCGGAGGCGACGCACTTTCGCGCATGTGTCCCGGGGTACTTGCGGCAGCCGTCGACACCAATATCAGTCGTTATCTACGGCGTCTTGTTCCACGCGTCGCCGTCGACAAGCTGATATCCGGTCGATGCGGCTTCAGCGGTTGGGTGAGCATGCAGTGGGCACGTAATACGCCACCCCTCAGTCGCGGCAAGCGAGCACGATGAATCTCTCTACGGCCTTGTTCGATTGTCGATATGGCTCCGTCGAGATCTGTACGAGGCGCAGCAGCGATCCGGAGTCGGAGAGAGGTCCTGATGGGAACACGCCGCGTTAGCCGCATGGATGCGTCGAAACGGAGACACGGCGGACGGCGGTGGCGATCCGGCGCGTGTTCACGAGGAATACCACCCCGAAACCCCTCCTTCACAGCGGAGGGAGGAACTTCACCGCTTGTAACGAGGAGCACTCACACGACCCATCGTCGGAGAGACTCTTGAGGCTCGGGCCTGGGAGGCAGCGCGGCTTGGCCACTTTGCTGAGGCAACTCGATTGGAACAATCTTCAGCATGACTCGCGAAAGTGCGACAGCGGATTCCTGAGTCCAGGCGACGCGGCAAATTCCCTCCTGACCTCAGTAACCGCCACCCCGATTCAGATCTTGCCCGGCCGCAGCTCATATAGCAGAATCCATCCAGCCATCCCAGTCAGAAAGCTGGACGAGGTTTGATGCGATCCGGGCTCTTGCGTCCAGGCTGGGGCAGGAGGACCCCCTCCCAAAAAACCAAAAAAAAAAAAACCCCCAACCCTGCAGTATCATAGTCGCGTGACAGATCCAAGCAGATCTGTGTTGCGCTGACACAGTTCAGTCGGCTCACAGCACAAGATCGCCTCCGCGGCGTGTAGGGTGGGTGCATCGTCCAGGATCAGCATTTGGGTCGGATCCACGAGCTAGTATCACGATCACGGGCGACCTCGGCCGTGATGACCGCCGTCGAGCTCCTACCACCCCCTCCGAGCAAGCGGATCATATGTACCCGGCACTATGATGCCAGGCCGGCACAGTACAGGGAGGGCGGAGGCCGCCGGTCGACCCAAGGGAGCCAGGGTTTGATGCGAGTGTCAATTTAGGCAAGGTTTGCGTCGACAGGAAGCCCCCCCCCCCCCAACGAGCACACAGAGAGGGGACAAGGCAGGATCGCCTGAGTGGAAGCAGGATAGCAGGTTTCGGGTTCCCCGCGTGTTTTTGCAGAGCTAGCAGAGCCGCTTTTTGGAGATCCCCCCCAAACTTAAGGTTGGACGACCTGGTTAGGAAGTTCATCCGGTGAGTCGAAGCCTGATACTTGGCTGGAAGATACCGAGTGGCTGTCCAGATCGGTGGTGGAAATGATGAGGTAGCTATGAAACCCTTCCTCTCAGTGAAGGGCGGCCAGGGCATGGTGAATCAGTTGGCTCCGGGCAGTAATTCAGCTGGGAGGAGTTAGCCCGAGTGATTTTGTCAGACATTTGAGGGGCACATGCAACGACTGCGGGTTGACAGAATTGACAACATTGTGTACAGAAGCTGAATGAAACGCTGAGGTTACATCCAAGATGGACCACATTACATCCAACATAGAGAATGTATCCAACCCAAGCAGTTTGTGCCTTCAAGGAAGGCATTCGGTATCGAGAGCTTAACTTGAAATTCGGTGGGAAAGGAGAATCGTCTCTGGGCCCGAAATGAGGTGTGGTTTGACATAGGCACCCGGTATGCTAATGGTGAAGAGAGGACCGACTCCACAGGGGAAGGGCAAGCCAGTCCCAAAGACACCGGAGTGGGTCGGAAGCAGAAACGAAAAGCCGAGCCAGCAGGTCCAGAGTGAAGTGCAGTGGTAACCAAGGGAAAATTCTAAGGAAAGCCCCAAGGAGACCCTGGATTCCCCAAGAAGGTGAAAGGATCAGGCTGGGAATGATGTGTTGGACTTGCCAGTCACATTCACACCAAGAAGGATGCAAGAGGGACAATCTGATTTATCCTAAAACATACCACTCGACAATGTCGGCTCCTAATCCAGAGTTAGAGAAGGAAACAGCCCAAGAAGAAAGGAAAAAAGAGTCTGACAAGGATGCCGTGGCCGATGGAGAGGCGGCCGCGCGGGAGGAGACGCTGGGGGCCGGCGCCGGCGTGCGGCGTGCGGGCGGTGCGGCGTGCTCGGCGGATGGGCGC